>JAMPIV010006363.1:0-23907 GCA_024509875.1 Oreohelix idahoensis
AAACGAGACAACCCCCCCCCCCCCCCCCCCCCCCCCCCCCCCCCCAAACCAATTACTCTTCTATTTAATCTATGATGTGAACCGCAAAACAATTGTATTCTGCTTCTGAATATAGTAGGAATGCAAATTAATAAGGCACATTTTTCCATTTTCGACCCTGGCGCACCAAGAAAGAATAGTCCAAAACTCATCCTGTTTTTAATTTATTTACTACTGTTTTTCGTAGCATGTTCTTTTCACAACATATATACATTGTTACTTGCAACATCACACAACAAAATTGAAAAAAACCACGATTCTTTTCTGTGATACATACATCTAATATAAAAGACCTAGTGATTGTGTTGAGCTGCATTTTTTAAAATAAGTGTTTTTTTTTTTCTTTGGCGAGACGCGACCCATTCGACCTAGGGACACACGGATGACGTCGGTTATATTAGGACACATGTCCAAATAGTGAAAACCTCTTGTTCTAGTGTATTGTTTAGGGTTGAGCTAGATTTTTTTTAAAACACAAAAACAAAATTTTGCCTGTTTTGGCATTTTTTGGCATGGCGCCAGCTTCCTTAAGGCGCATGTTCAAACAGAAAAGACCTTCGGTCGGTTTCTTTGCATAATATCCATGATGAATATCATATCTTTGTTATTCCGAGTATTACAATTAAAAATCCGCCTTTTAAAATTAATTACATTTAAATTGACATATACAAAAAAACTGAAATGCTACAAAGAACTGAATTTTCTTTTAATGTTCAATTATAACTTTAAGGTGTAATTAAACTTTTTAATTGCGTTGTAAATAATAATAACAATCTGCGTTGTTATTTGCAAAAAAAATATATATTTCCTTGATTAGGCCTTTGTGTTGCATATTGGTGGTCAGTAAAATTTTCTGAATTGTCTCCAGAGTGCAATCCTTTGAGATAAGACTTCACAGATTTTCACTTTTGTATCTAAGGCACCAGCTTATTCTTTATTTTTTTTTTTTAAACCAAAGCGGTGTAAATCAAATTATTTTACAATTTAAATTCGCTTGACGCTACACCGCTCCACCTATGTCCCAGTCTTGACATATGGATGCGAATCATGGGCAATGACTACAACCCACGAAAGCCAGATCCAAACCTCAGAAATGAGGTATCTGAGCAAGGTGGTTGAAGTAACAAGAAGAGACATGGTCCGTAACCAGACGATACGTCAAGGCCTAAAATCCCACCCCCTGCAGACCCAAGTAGAACAGTCCCAACTAAGATGGTTTGGCCATCTCTGCAGAATGGGAGAAGATCGGCTACCACGACAAGCATGGGAAACAAAGAGCCAGGGATCCAGACCCCCAGGACGACCCAGGAGTCCACTGGGGAGGACAACATTAGACAATCTTTGAAGGACCCGAGGACTGGAATGGAACCAGGCCAGGAGAAAGACAGCCGATAGGATAGTCTGGCGCCCTTTCTTCCAAACTTCTACACCTCACGGTAGAAGGGGAACGACTAAGTAAGTAAGTAAGTGTATACATTTTTGGGGGGATTAATTGTTGTCCCTTTACATATTTTATTTTGGTTAATAAAATACATATATAATAGCATCTAGCAACTTAAACCATGGCTTTTCTTCTTACTGTGTTTATCTGGTGTATCTCGGATAGAACGAAACTGAGTGTATGACATTTAAAAACAAAAAGTGTGACTGTGAATTAGAGATTATATATATATATATATATATATATATATATATATATACTTTATATATATATATATATATATGTTATATATGATATATATATATATATATATAATATATATATATATTATATATATATATATATATATATATATATATATATCTTTTCTCCTGGCTGTCATACAAACACTCTACATTCACATTTAGTGAAATTGTTTTAGTCTACCGTCAAGCAACGCACCTGCCAATTATTTGCCATAATTCTATTCTTTAATTACCTCACGACGTGCTGTCAAGGCATATATATGTGACACCACATCAAGAGGGAATCTGGTTAGCAGTTGCCGCATGTATTCTCATTATATTCATCTTCCTTGAGGACTTGCAGACCCAGCTGCTGGAATCTCCAATCCAAATTCTTATCTCGTCATGCTTCTGGGTTTTAGATATGGACAAGAAGACAGGTTACACTGGCAAAATCTAGATCGTCGAGCTTTTTTCTTGCTACTTTACTGAATTAATTTTCTGATAGTTTGATGTCACCTTCCTATCATTTATCCTTTAGCTCCCACAGGAGCATAGGTCATATCAACTAGTTCATGCCAAGCCCTCCTGTTACTGTGCGATCGGTCAAGGTCTTGTTTATCCCTTTCACATACGTCTGTAGTCACTTTCTTCATTTAATTTTTGGTCTCTCTCCACCTCTCTTACCCGGGTATTCTAAAACAAGGACCGACTTGTAACACTAACAATAGGTCTCAGTGTGTATCCTTTCCAAAGCTACCGTGTTCTTCTCACTTCTTGTTTCACTGGCACGTTTTTGGTTCTTGCCACCAATTCCACATTGGTTATTGTGTCAAATCATTTCAATTCTTCCATTTTACTCAAGCGTAGTTTTATTTTAATTTAAAAATTGGAATTGGGAAGAAAGCGGGATTAGCACAAGTTGATCTTTACTTGCCCTCCGCTAATTCCACCGTCTTGGTCTTCACTGTTCATCCTAATTGTCGGTGTTGTAATTAGGGTATTTAGTGTCACTTTTAAAAATCGTGTGCTGTATTCAAAAACATTTTACTAAAGCACCTATTTACGAAAGCATGTAACGTCTTCATTATCTTGTTATCACTGCGTCTAAATATCACAATCCTGCTTCTTTAATTGTACCATTCTTTAGCGCACTCTCCATTTTATTTTGTTTGACTATCTACTTCTCTTAGTTTCAAATGTGGGTTCTTCTAACCAATTTTTAATACTGCAATCTTGAGCACTTATCGTGTTACAACATTGAACGAATCAACCAGCGAATACATTTCAGCGCCCCATAGAGCACATGTTCTCAGCAAGAACACGTCGAGTCTTCCTGACCTTTGCTTTCCGTCCAAGGTCTTCTATTCTCTTCATGTCCGTACCCTGTTCTTTGTATCTCTTATCCAGCGGTTTCCAAAGCAGTGACTGTATTGTTGTGTGTCAGTATAAGCCTGTTGTCAAATTGATGTTTCTTTCGCATCTCATGGTAATTAGCCAAAGATTCCTTTGCTTCTACTGAACCATTTCGTTTACATAGAGTAAACTTTTAAAAAAATTTGTAAGGTGTTTGGTATTATACAGTAACCACTAACTTTATTTTTAGTTTAAATTTTTCCATCTACTATTGAAGTTAAGTGTAGTGTTGAGATGTTGTAGTTATTCTTGTGTAGGTTTGCGTCTATCTATCTATCTATCTATCTATCTATCTATCTATCTATCTATCTATCTATCTATCTATCTATCTATCTATCTATCTATCTATCTATCTATCTATCTATCTATCTATCTATCTATCTATCTATCTATCTATCTATCTATCTATCTATCCATCCATCCATCCATCCATCCATCCATCCATCCATCCATCCATCCATCCACCCACCCACCCACCCACCTATCTACCTATCTATCTATCTATCTATCTATCTATCTATCTATCTATCTATCTATCTATCTATCTATCTATCTATCTATCTATCTATCTATCTATCTATCTGTATCTTTTATTCTCTGTATGCATGTTTTTATTTTTTAAATGGCAAGCATGAGGCCTAGTTTCCTTAGGATTTCGATAATACCGATTTTCTGCCTTTCTCTTGAGTAACCTCATCCCTGAAGCGACATTTTCTCCTGACCTATTGAAAATCCAAGATGGCACGTGCAGGTGCTGCAAACTTTAGAGGACTTCCAGGACCGTGAAACCATAATAAAAACAATAATAGTAAAAAACAATCTTGCATATTATTATTTTTAAAATTAGGACATTCTTTCTTCTTCTTCTTTCTTTTTTTTCTTTCTTCTTCTATTTCTTCCTCTTCTCCATTATTTTCTTCTTTTTTTTATTTTTGTAATCATTGTTGTTGTTGGTGTTGTTGTTGTTGGTGTTGTTGTTGGTTTTGTTCGTGTTGTTCTTGTTGTTCTTCTTCTTCTACTTCTTCTGTGTCTCTTCCAGTAGAGAAAGGGACCACCAATCAAATTTGCCTGCTCCAGACAGTCTTCACCAAAACGCTTGGTGGCTGCTGTTACAGTTAACATTTTAGTGATTAGAAAATTGCTGCTAAATATTTCTAGCTTGCTTCTTAAGGCTTAATGTAACTTGATTATGATGACGATAATGAGTGTGGATTACCTGCTTTCTTTTCGGTCATTGCCATAACCCTCTGCCTTCTCGTGAATAAATACAAAACGCATGAAAGTAGATAAATTTCTGTATTATCAATACTTTCTTTTTTCCAATGTTCCAAGCATACAACCCCCGTTTTAATTATATTACTGTCCGATAGAAAGTGCAAAAGGCCATTATTATATTAATGTATGCTCTTAAAGATAGTATTCCAAATGAGAATAGAGAAATAGTTATTTTTTTTGTTTTGCAAGACGCCTGCTGGAAGGAAGCCAAAAGCAAAGAACTTTCTGTGCTCTTGCCGTGAGGTTTGTGTAGCAATGTTTTTTTACACGGTGAGTTTGCCAGCCTTGTGCAACATATTCACACATTAATTTATTCGTTCATTATATTTCGGGTTCCTGTGAAATACAAGCCCTGTGCTATACAGTCAAATTCTGTTCAGTCTTCTTTATCCTTTTTTTATGTAATTTTCTGATTTTATTTCACTGTCAGTTCTTGGTTATCCATCTATTTTATTATTTTTAGTTTATTTTTATTTAGGGATTTAAAAACAAAGAGTTCAATTCACTTGTTTCCTCAGTGTGTGTCCGATCAAGTGTCAAAATCTTTTTCTCACCCGTTTTCTAGAATTTGTTTGGTTATTTTCATCTATTCTACATTGGCGAACAAGAAGGAAGCAGGAAATCGTTCACGTCACGAGAAAAATACTATGCAAATTACCAGCTCAGCAGAAGTGAACAAAGAGTGATCGTCAAGCAATGCAATGATCACAACAGATTGAGATATCATCGATTCAGCAAGATAACAAGAAAAAAGGTAATAACTGTGGCACCGTTAAAATTATGGCTTAACACCTACTGCAAGAGTTCACACAAATGAGGAACAGATAAAGTATATAAGACCGTCACCAGTGCCATTCCTGAACAAACACTATGGAGATATTGTCAGGGATTGCCTCCTCTGCTTTGCAGTAGTGGTCCAAAAGTGACAAAAACTCAAGAGTATCTAATATTGGCTTCCAAGGTATCTACCTGCGCGCAAGATTGCTCCTGGCAGAGATGTAGATAGAAGATTAATAACACTTCTACCTTAAGGGAGCTTCCACAAGATATTTCCAGAAGTCACGAACAATGTTGCATTGGGCTGAACAATTGTTAACGCATTATATCTGGTCCGTTGCCTTTTGTGAAGGATTTAAGCAATGGTTTAGCCCGTTCAAGCCCCCAGTTGGTGTAATCCAACGAAATCAATCTTATAAGGTATAGCTCTGTTTAGTGTAAATATATGTCTAGGTATGTATATATATATATTAAAGAATCTGGCTCATACGTTTGCTTTCATACATATATAAAACTGAATCGACTATGATTGTTTAGTTTTAAAACAACAGGTAACAAATTTAATAATCAATTAGTATTAACAGTTTAAAATAAATAAAATGCTGGTGATTTTATATTGGAATCAAATTTTCTATTCACTGAGATTTAGGGTGAGGGTATATCAAAAGTCCTTTTTGCTGGTGCCTATTTACAAGCACTTAACTTTTATAAGAGAGTCCTGCAGCGGTGGTTCATCATTTCTGAGATGACGAAAGCCTTTTCCACATTCTTTTCCACGGTAGGTGGTTTGGGTGGATGCTTTTCTCTCACACTAGCGGCGTTAGTACCACAAATAGTCTGATGGCTTGTAACCACGAACTTTAGACAAATATAAAGAAACAAGTGCCTGCTAAGTACATTTGTTCGCCGCAAACTAACAGGCCCATTGTCATGCGCTCCACCCACCAATGTTAACGTCTCAGAAGAATTAAATTCCCGAGCACACAGTGTAACTCATGGAACATGAAAAAAATTCACCAGTATCCTTCTGGGTGTTAACTAGGAAATTGCGTCTGGAGTGCGTGAATAATGATTTGCCTGAATTACAATTAAAAAAGGTACATACATCTCACAAGATAGTATGTTACACCTTAGGCACATGTGAGGTAATCATCACTCATTACTCATCATTACTCCCGTCGGAGCCTGGGGTCGCTCTGCTGTCGGGTTTCCCGCACGACGAGTCAGAAACAATCACCAGCCCTTGCAGCAGTGGTTCATGCATATACTATTTTCATATGTTGAGGTTGCCAGCCTTGTATATAACCACTTAGCAAGAAACCTGTAGAATTTAAATTAGTAAATAAATTGTTTACACTTACCCCAAAATTTTGAGAATACACAATCTCCTTGCACAGATTTAGACTGGACACAGCTCTGTATTAGAAGCTTCGAAATCACTTAGGTCTGGAAAATAGAGTTAATTCCTCTGAAGGCGGGTGTTCTGCAAAATCCTGGCCTAAAAAAAACTTTTGTTTAATTCCTCTATGACTTGGTCTGGGAAATTAGAGTTTCCTCTGACGGCGGATGTTCTGTGAAATCACCTGCCCTGGGAAAACGTTTGTTTAATTCCTCTATGACTTGTGATCAAATTCCTAGGATTCCAGTCTTGTTAATTAAAGTCCTGGCCCCTTTAAGTTTCCAGTCTTGTATTAAAAATGCGGGTTTACTTGTGAATTCCAAAATTGCCCAATACTCGATCTGTTACTTATAGTTGTGGAATTTCTAAGTCCAATGTCTCCTTTTTCTTTCTGGCTTTTAGGAGTGTCGTGTGGTGAGTACTGGGGCAATTACGACAGTAGTTTTTGCCAGGAATAGTCTATGAGATATTAGATATAAGGTCTCTAGAAATTGGCTCGTTAAGAAAGAATACAGACCTATTCGAGATAGGGACAAGAAGACAGGAATGCAAATGCTTTCCACTAGACAGTGTTTTCTAATTAATTATGGAAAGAGTTCTGTTTCCCCACGACCTTAGCTTCTGCCCTTAGATCCCGTAAAGAAAAAGCCCCCAACCTTATCTGAGTAGAGAAAGGTTCCTATAGGTGAATATGTAACACCGACAGCACGAGTGATACATTAACAAACTAGATAATGATCAAACGATCGTTGGGTTTATTAATGAAATATCCACATATATAGGGTTAGTAATGGTTAGAACGTGATGATGGTGAAAGACGATTCACACAAAACACACAGATGAGATAATAAAATTGCAGTTAATTAAGTAATAGTTAATTAAGAATGAACTGGTGTAAAGTGAAATGATGATGTGATATGAGACGTGTTACCAAAATGGTGAGTAATCTACACAGTCCATGTGTCTCTAAATGCTTCGCATTGATATGACGATTCACATGTATGCATACACTGTCCCAAGCTGTTATACGTTATGTCGAGTGGGGTATCTCTAAGTCGAGGACGTTCTGATGCAAACTGTAGTCGTACTGAGAACGCTGACGAGATATTTATGTATATTCCTTCACTGTTTGAGTATATCTCTGTAGTGTTGATCAACAGTTAATAGCTGTCATATGAACAAAAGTTCTGTTGTCTAATCTCCCGAGGGTACTGGCCAGACTGGATATCTTCATGAAATGTTAGTGATATGTAGACTCATAACCTTGCGTATGTGGTCGTGATTCATAAAATATACTTTAGAGTCTGCTTCATAGAATGCGCTTAAGAGGGTGTTGCACTTGGTATAAATATGCGATTCCTCTTTTGAACTCTTTTGCTTGACTTCAGATAATAATGATCTTTCGAGTGAATTGAATTTATGATGACTCTGTATTGAACTTGTGATAACGATGTATTGAACTTGTGAGCAAGCAGTATATAGTGACGAAAAATGCTGCGTCCACCTTCTGACTTGTGGGTGAGACAATATTCCTTTTTAATTGAGGAATGAAAGATGTCCTATGGTGAATTCTGCTAGCCAAATGTCCGTTTTTGATAACTTATTTCTGGTTAGACGTCAGACACGTTGCGTGTAGACTCAGACTTCTGATGAACTGAAGACACACAAAAGTCTTCGTAAGTTTTTCACATTTAATATCACTGGTTGACTTTCATTTATACTACTGCTCATTATTCATCTCTCTCTGAGTTCAATTCTAATGATGTTAAATATCTTGTGCATGAGAGTGTGTGCACATGGGAGACTGTGATGATGATGAAGGTGAAGTATGAACTATTAATTACCTCCTATCATCTTATCATCTTCTAGGAAAATCTTCTGATTTTATTAATCAGTTATGCAAAGAATTATTTGAAACTCTATCTTTCGCACATTTTAGCTGTGAGGTTAAAATAAACAAAAATTAAGAAAATGTATTAATAATCTGTATAAGATCTACTAACCTTCTTTTCCCTTCGCAAAATCCTTTAAGAACACAATTCATCACAGAACTGAATTATATCCACTCTGAATAAACACGTGTATTAGGCTAGGCGTTTTGGGGTTTTATCTCTTCCTCACAATGTAAAACTGGACTCCTTCCTAGACCAAGCTACGCAGTAGATTATATTTCTGGAAGTCCAATGTGTGTTTCTGGGATCCGACATCTAGCTCCGCCCATACCAACCAATCTTTAATAGCCCCGCTGGTCACTCATTCACAGGATCGCTCTTGTCCCCTGTCAGTCCAAACGTGGGTGTGGGTTGACAAACAGGTATGGAGATAATTGGTGGGCTAATGCAAAAGTGCTGTCAAATTGCTGTCACCTACTCTCTGATTGTTTATTGTTCACCTGGCCAAGCTGGGCGTCCAATGTGGTAACCCAACGCTTGTCTGAACAGCGGCCGACCAAAGATAACACCATTACAGCATGAGACGTTTTCATCTGGCCAAGCTGGGCGTCCAATGTGGTGACACAGAAATTACAGCATGCCCAGATGTCTGATTGGGATGACCAGATGTGTTTTCACCAGATTTATCACGATGCAATGTGGGCTTCAAACGATAATGTCAGGTATGGGGACTTAATCAAAGGACTTTATTTCCCCCGATGAAAGAACAAATGTGGTTCTCTAGATACCGGTCGCGAGTAATCACAACGATGAAATAGCAAATATTGGATAGCAAATGTGGGGTGAAAGAACAAATGTCGGAGAAAATACAATACGAGAGATGTAGGAAAAGATAGAGCAATAAGGCCTTTGCGCTCGCTTATTACAATAGCCCCTCCTCAAGTGTGATGTCAATCGTACTCATGAGAGCTTAGCCTTCTTGCTCGGGATTCTTTAATCCTTTTCCTCATCTTCGTTTTTCTCTCCGGTTTCCACCCTTTCCTCTACTTGTCTGTGCTCTCCGTCCTGCCTCATAGGATGACGGCTTAAAAAATCCGCTCCTACTTTATGTTTTCCTTGGATATAGTCCACTTGGAACGTGTAAGGTTGTAGAACAAGCGACCACTTCATCAGTCTAGCATTCAAATTCTTTGAATTGGCGAGGAAGGTCAGAGGTTGGTGATCACTCTGGATTGTAAATTTCCTTCCGTACAGGTATGCTTGAAATTTTTGTATTCCCCAGATTAGGGACAAACATTCCTTTTCGATTGTGGAATAATTTTGTTCTGCTCGGTTTAACTTCCGACTCGCGTATGCGACCGGAAATAGATTTGGTGGGCTTCTGTCGTCTGGCTGTAGTAATGTAGCCCCGATTCCAATGTTACTGGCATCTGTGCGCAAGATGAATTTTCTAGTTAAATCCGGGAGCCGTAAAATAGGTTTTGTGGTGAGTTTCTCTTTTAAGAGTGCATATGCATGTTCACATTCTGCTGACCATGTCACTTTATCTGGGTTTCCTTTCTTGGTTAGCGATGTAAGCGGCGCACAGAGGCTATTAAAATCTTTTATATATCTCTGGTAGAATCCACAGAGGGATACAAATGACCGGACATCCTTTTTTGTGGACGGTCTCGGTGCATTTCCCAGCTTCTCAACGTTTTGAGTCTCGGGGAACACGGTCCCATGAGATATAGTATGTCCTAGGAACTCTAGCTGGTCACACCCAATTTGACATTTGGTTGGGCGGGCGGTTAGTCCCGCTTCTCTGAGTCTGTTAAACAGCAAGGATAGCGCTGATATTTGTTCTTCAAACGATTCAGTAGCTGTTATGATATCATCCATAAAATTGCTGATGGCGGGATGATTCAGAGGATCCAATAACTTTCGCATCATCCTTGTGAAGATATTGGGAGCATTGTTTAGTCCAAATGGCATCACATTAAACTCGAAGTGTCCATCTGTAGTACTGAAGGCTAACAGGTTCCTCACCTCAGCTTTTACAGGTATTTGATAGTACCCTTTACTGAGGTCGATCTTTGAAAAATAGCGAGCCCTGCTCAGCTTAGTAAATAGCTGGTTCTGGTCCGGTAACGGTTCTGGCTGGAACTGTGTTAACGCATTCAGCTGTCGGTAGTCGATGCACAGGCGGTGTTCTCCACTGGGTTTGCGTAACAGCACCACTCCCGCACCGTAAGGGGACTCCGACTTCGAAATTATGCCTTCCTTAAGTAAGTAATCAATTTCTTGCTTTAATGCCGTCGCCTTGGCATACGGGATCGGATAGGTTCTCATTCGGACGGGCGTGGGATCCGTGACTTCCATGTCAAACTCCATCAGGTTTGTCCGGCCCGGTTGGTCTGTCAGAGAGTCGGCGTGGTTTTCCATCAATCTCTTCACTTTTTCTTGCTGGGCTTCCGTTAAGGTGGAGCTTATTTTCACATCTAAATGTGATTCCTCCTGTATCACCGGGTACTCTACGGATGATAATGGCTCTTCTTCCATTTGCATAGCAATGGCCATAGTCATGAGGTGCGCTGGTTCGGCAGGGGCTCGCTCGTAAAACTTCTTAAGCAGATTTAAGTGATAAATTTTCTGCTTTCCGTTCACGGCGATTTTATAGTTGGTGCGAGAAATCTTTTCCACCACTTTGTAGGGTCCCCTCCAGCAAATCTGCAATTTATTACTGCTACTTGGCAGAAGAAGTAGCACCTTCTCTCCTACTGCTAGTTCTCGGTCCTTCGCATTGCGATTGTAATATTTGGCATGTTTCCGCTTAGCCTCCCGTACCTTCGCTGTGACTAATTCCCAGCCAGTCTTCATGCGTTGTTTCAAGTCTGTGACGTACTGGAAGGCTGATGGGGCAGTGTCGTCTGCCTTGGCATCTGTCCATGTTCTTAGTAAGGCTTCTAATGGACCTTTAATAGGTCTTCCGAAGAGTAATGTGGCCGGAGGGACTCCAGTTGACGCATGCGGTACTTCCCTATAAGCAAATAATGCGGCAGGAAGATACTGATCCCAAGTTTCTGGCTTCTCCTGTGCCAACTTCCGAAGAATAGAGGAGCGTCCCGTTAAACCGCTCTACTTGCCCGTTACTTTGGGGGTGATAGGGCGAAGTATGAATATGCCTAGTCTTGTATATTCTAAGCACCTCCTCTGTCAACTTGCCTCTAAATTGTGACCCGTTGTCTGTGAGAATTTCATGCGGGAAGCCCAATCTAGTAAAGATATTCAGTAAAGCGTCAGCTACATGCACTGAGTCGCATGCTGGCATCGCTATGGCTTCGCCCCACATGGAACAGGTGTCCACTAACGTAAGGATATGGGAGTTCCTCTTCTTAGTTCTCAGCAGAGGTCCAATTATATCCACGGCCACTCTTTCAAATGGGGTGCCCAAGATTGGCATCTCCCCAAGGGTCGCGGGTGCCGTCCAGTGTTTTGGTGCAACTTTCTGGCACTGAGGACAAGACTTGACGAAACGTTCAATGTCGTCGGTGATCCCTGGCCAATAATAGTGGCAGGCGATCCTTTGAGTCGTGGCGCTCATTCCCATGTGTCCCCTATATGGGATAGAGTGGCCCATCTCAAACACCTGGTTCCTATAGGTTGCAGGAACTACTAATTGGTTGTGTTCCCGTTCTTCGTTTCCAGCTCGGCGATACATCAATCCATTTTTCATAAAGAAGTCTCTCTTGGTAGGTGGGTTGTGTGTCCTAGGTAATTTTTTAAAACAGGGCGCCAGTGAGGAATCTTCCATTTGGGCCCTCTTCAATTCCTTGGGGAGGATATTGGTAGGAGGTTCCTGCTCTGCGTCTTTTTTTGACTGTCCTCTAGTCTGTACGGCCGCTATGACTAGTGGTTGAGTAGGTTCTCCAAGGAACACATATCTACATCCCAAGATTAAAGAGTAGATTGGTTCTTCCATTATAGCTGCACGAATCTCTCCTGTCACGTAACGAGATTCCACTCTGATAAGTGCAATTGGCAGTGTCATGGGTGCAACATCCTTCGTTGGACCTAGGATGTCGACACTCTCTTCTGTTATCTGGTCAGGGGTGACAAGAGATGCCCTGACCACTGCATCGAAAGCAAGTCCTGTTTCATAAAGGCACTCCACAGATTGTCCGTTTACGAGGACTTATTCGATGACGGGAGGATGAGAAACGTTTCCGGTCCTCTGCTCCTTCCGGGGTGACGATTTTGTCTGCAGACAGGCAGCATGTTGGGGAGGAGGTCTGCGCTTGCACTCATTAGTGTTGTGATTGTTCAAGCGACAGTACTTGCACCATTTATCTCCCTGTCTCTGGTGTGGCGCAGCATTTTTCTTGTTTTGCTCTTTGTAGTTATCTTGTTTTGCGTGCTGTTTATGCGAGATGTGTGGTCCTTTGCTTTGTTGGTCTGGTTGGGAGCGAGCAGGTTGCTTTTGCGCCTGATCCGAAAACTTCTTTCTGGCTCCTTGAGACTCCAGGAGAGCATTTTGGAATCGCTCTGCCAGTGTAAGAATATTTTCTAACAGGTCAGCGCCGTTTTCAGTGAGAAATCTACGCATTTCCACCGACATAGACTCTTTTAGTTGCTCTATCACAATCAGCTCTTTCAACCCGTCATAGTTCTCGGTAAAGTTTTCCAGTGTACACCACTTCACTAGGTAGTCTTCAATACGGGCTGCGAACTGTGAGGAAGTCTCTCCGGCCTCCTTCTTAGAACCTCGACATTTTTTTCCGGTAAGCCTCTGAATGAAGCTCGTACCTCACCAAGAGAGCTTTTTTCAATGCCTGATAGTCATCTTGCTCTCCGACCGGAAGTTTATTAAAAACTTCGTATGCGGCTCCTCTTAGGCCCTGGGAAAGTTTCAAGTTCCACTTCCGTTCTTCAACTCCAAACCCTGTTGCAAAGCGTTCGAAACGGTCTAAAAAAGCGTCCATGGTATCGTTCCTTTCTGAAAAAGGTTCCAGCGGAAAGTTCATGGCATTGGGTGGCGCAGGTTGCGAAGTAGGCACACCATCTGAGCGGGGTGAGTACCCTCCATCACATTTGGAAGCCGCTGCACTTTTTGCCAGCTCTATCTGATTGGTCTGTCCCTGGATTTCCAGTTGCTTCATGTTAAGTGCATGCTCTGCTGCGGCTTTCTCTTTACGCTCCGCTGCTTCTGCTGCTTCTTTCCGCTCCGCTGCTTCTGCTGCTGCTTTCCGCTCCGCTGCTTCTGCTGCTGCTTTCTCCTTCTCCATTGCAAGTTTCTGCACTTCCATCTCTCTTGCATGGAGTTTATCAGTCTCCTCACTCACAAATTTCATCAGATCTTTTCCACTTAACCCGTATTCACGCCCTGCCTCCATTAAACTAGTCCTAATTTTTGCGGAATCTGCAATGATATGCAGTATGGGTTCGCGAAGCAAACAATTGGCAGTGACCTCCAAACAAATTGTTTAGACTCGCACAAGTAATTATCTCTTTAAAACCAGCTAGGTTTAAATTAGTAATCAAGTTCAAATAGTTCTTAAAAATCACTCACTCAGCGTATTCTGAAAAATTATATAACAGATTATCTCGAAGTTTCTATGAAACATTTGCTAAATATTTATGATAAAAATTTTCCCAGCAGTTACAGAAAAAGATAAAAAAATCAGTTCCCTACAGTATCTTTTTTTCTCAAAAAGTGTTTACTCTGTCCGTTTGATACTCAATTTAAAAAGTATCACTCGTGCTTTAGAGATATAAATTATCCCCCCTATGAAATAGACAACTTATAGTAGGAGTCAGTCTAGAAGGTAATCCCTCAAAATGCCAACAAATTTTGCAATTATCGCAACTGTATAGCAGGGATGAAAATGTGATTTATCACACTTCTAAGTCCGGGTTCACTAATCCCAAGACGAGTCCACAATTGTCGTGTGGTGAGTACTGGGGCAATTACGACAGTAGTTTTTGCCAGGAATAGTCTATGAGATATTAGATATAAGGTCTCTAGAAATTGGCTCGTTAAGAAAGAATAAAGACCTATTCGAGATAGGGACAAGAAGACAGGAATGCGAATGCTTTCCACTAGACAGTGTTTTCTAATTAATTATGGAAAGAGTTCTGTTTCCCCACGACCTTAGCTTCTGCCCTTAGATCCCGTAAAGAAAAAGCCCCCAACCTTATCTGAGTAGAGAAAGGTTCCTATAGGTGAATATGTAACACCGACAGCACGAGTGATACATTAACAAACTAGATAATGATCAAACGATCGTTGGGTTTATTAATGAAATATCCACACATATAGGGTTAGTAATGGTTAGAACGTGATGATGGTGAAAGACGATTCACACAAAACACACAGATGAGATAATAAAATTGCAGTTAATTAAGTAATAGTTAATTAAGAATGAACTGTGTAAAGTGAAATGATGATGTGATATGAGACGTGTTACCAAAATGGTGAGTAATCTACACAGTCCATGTGTCTCTAAATGCTTCGCATTGATATGACGATTCACATGTATGCATACACTGTCCCAAGCTGTTATACGTTATGTCGAGTGGGGCATTTCTAAGTCGAGGACGTTCTGATGCAAACTGTAGTCGTACTGAGAACGCTGACGAGATATTTATGTATATTCCTTCACTGTTTGAGTATATCTCTGTAGTGTTGATCAACAGTTAATAGCTGTCATATGAACAAAAGGTCTGTTTTCTAATCTCCCGAGGGTACTGGCCAGACTGGATATCTTCACGAAATGTTAGTGATATGTAGACTCATAACCTTGCGTATGTGGTCGTGATTCATAAAATATACTTTAGAGTCTGCTTCATAGAATGCGCTTAAGAGGGTGTTGCACTTGGTATAAATATGCGATTCCTCTTTTGAGCTCTTTTGCTTGACTTCAGATAATAATGATCTTTCGAGTGAATTGAATTTATGATGACTCCGTATTGAACTTGTGATAACGATGTATTGAACTTGTGAGCAAGCAGTATATAGTGACGAAAAATGCTGCGTCCACCTTCTGACTTGTGGGTGAGACAATATTCCTTTTTAATTGAGGAATGAAAGATGTCCTATGGTGAATTCTGCTAGCCAAATGTCCGTTTTTGATAACTTATTTCTGGTTAGACGTCAGACACGTTGCGTGTAGACTCAGACTTCTGATGAACTGAAGACACACAAAAGTCTTCGTAAGTTTTTCACATTTAACATCACTGGTTGACTTTCATTTATACTACTGCTCATTATTCATCTCTCTCTGAGTTCAATTCTAATGATGTTAAATATCTTGTGCATGAGAGTGTGTGCACATGGGAGACTGTGATGATGATGAAGGTGAAGTATGAACTATTAATTACCTCCTATCATCCTATCATCTTCTAGGAAAATCTTCTGATTTTATTAATCAGTTATGCAAAGAATTATTTGAAACTCTATCTTTCGTACATTTTAACTGTGAGGTTAAAATAAACAAAATTTAAGAAAATGTATTAATAATCTGTATAAGATCTACTAACCTTCTTTTCCCTTCGCAAAATCCTTTAAGAACACAATTCATCACAGAACTGAATTATATCCACTCTGAATAAACACGTGTATTAGGCTAGGCGTTTTTGGGTTTTATCTCTTTCTCACAATGTAAAACTGGACTCCTTCCTAGAACAAGCTATGCAGTAGATTATATTTCTGGAAGTCCAATGTGTGTTTCTGGGATCCGACATCTAGCTCCGCCCATACCAACCAATCTTTAATAGCCCCGCTGGTCACTCATTCACAGGATCGCTCTCGTCCCCTGTCAGTCCAAACGTGGGTGTGGGTTGACAAACAGGTATGGAGATAATTGGTGGGCTAATGCAAAAGTGCTGTCAAATTGCTGTCACCTACTCTCTGATTGTTTATTGTTCACCTGGCCAAGCTGGGCGTCCAATGTGGTAACCCAACGCTTGTCTGAACAGCGGCCGACCAAAGATAACACCATTACAGCATGAGACGTTTTCATCTGGCCAAGCTGGGCGTCCAATGTGGTGACACAGAAATTACAGCATGCCCAGATGTCTGATTGGGATGACCAGATGTGTTTTCACCAGATTTATCACGATGCAATGTGGGCTTCAAACGATAATGTCAGGTATGGGGACTTAATCAAAGGACTTTATTTCCCCCGATGAAAGAACAAATGTGGTTCTCTAGATACCGGTCGCGAGTAATCACAACGATGAAATAGCAAATATTGGATAGCAAATGTGGGGTGAAAGAACAAATGTCGGAGAAAATACAATACGAGAGATGTAGGAAAAGATAGAGTGACACTCACATACATATAACACTCTATGAGAATATCTTAAAGGAGGCACTGATAACTTTCAAATAACAATATGTATTCATTACTGGCATGAATGAATATGTGTCCTGATTCAACTACAAGGGAATCAGGAATCACAATCAATTTAAATTACAAGTTATGTACAGAATGTATTTAATATGAATATTGTAGTGACATATATTATTACAAATGTTCTATGTGTGTCAGTTGTGTAGTAGTAAAATGAGGTAATACTGGTTTTGTTTTGTTCAAGCTCTGTTGGTATTTGTCATCATGACTTCAATAGTTTGTCTTTAGGGATCAGTATTGGAGATGTTCACAGTTCCTGATTTTAAGACAAGTAAATTCCCCTCTGAATGGTATTTTTTATAAAGTTATTTCTAGATGAGGGGACATAATGTTGAGCTCAGCTGGCCAACTCTGCTTATCTTTAGTGATGGCGGCAGGAAAGGACTCCTCTGCTCGAATTCTCCTCTGGGCTCAGGAGACACCTCACTGATAGCTAAAAAGACCAAGGAGTATGCTGTCCGACTCTGGATTCAGCACAGCTATGACCAGGTGCTGCTCACTACCATCAAGACCACTGTCCCTGAAATCAAGAAGGATGTACCTTCTACTTCATAACTAATTTATATTCTCTTTTACACTGATCACAATACAGCACAAACATTGCGTTCAGAGCGTTAGGCCAACAGTCAGCTTCATTTGAAATACTTTATTCCAGTATTACCCTTCTTAATGGTTACTACGCCTCTGCACTTCCAGCATTATTTCTTTCTAGTCAATCATCCAGGTGTCAGTGTACTATTTGGCCATTCCATGCCGTTTTACTTCTCTCCGACACCCTCTGTTCAGGCTGGAGCATTATAGGCTTTACCTCACGTTTGCCACTGAACTACACATATATATACAGGCATAAATCAACAATTCACATTCAATTTTTCATTAAAAGATACTGAATGGTTCAAGCTTACCACAATTTCATGGAAATAAACACAGATACGTTGATTAGCAATGAATTCTGGCACAAACTGGCACAAATTCCGTTCTGCCTATGTTCCAGGCTTTTATTTTAGCAAAAATGTGAGCTGGCTTCAACGTACTGTCGCTTTATCAAGCTTATTTGAATTAGTGGTCTCGAACTAACGCTCCCAAGTGTGTATATCAGCGAGACTGGCCAATGAGCCACGTTTCGACAAGTGTTTGAAAAAATGTTACCTTTTCCCGTTTCCCCTAACAACCAAGATAGTATTTATAGCCCGACCAATCGTGGTTAGGCTTTCATTTGTTGCGCTCCAATCAATTTGGAGTTTACATGGTAGGCTATTTATGTAACGTAAGGTTTTTTCAAACACGTTATAAAAAAAAAATTTTATGAGCAGAAATGATTTTATGCTGTCAGGCACCCCCAATATTTTATTTTGGGTATAATTTATTAATTCCTGGACTATTTGCGTAACGTTTTACATATTATTTGTCAGCAAACCCTAAGGAACCCAAAATTACTAATTTAAAGGAGCTACGTGGCTGCGTTCAAAATATGCAATTTCTTCTATCTCCTGTTTAGAAGATGTGCTGTCTGGGTACTGTTATGTGTTCAAACGTAAACCCATATAATGTTGTCTTTTCTAATAAGAGTCTGTTATGATTTATAAACCTAACTCTGGGAAAGGGTAGTGTATTTTATCACTGTCCGTCTGAAAAAAAATTAGTGCATGTAGACTTACACGCGTGATGGTAGTAATTGTGTATCGCGCGAAGCGGGTTTAGTGTTCGGCTTTCTGCCTCTCCCTTCTCTTTTTATCCCTTTAGTCCATCTGTTCGTTCGTTTTGGTAACGCAGTATAATTAATGTTAGGGTTAATTTAGGTCATTACGCAGTACGTCTCAATGCTTTTCCAAGAAATACAGCACACGTTTCATTGAAGAAGGCGGGTAATAATACAGTAAGCTTTACTATCAACGTGAAAGCGTTACAATTTGCAGACGAAGCAGAAAACAAGGGGGATTTCGAGTACATTCTTTGGGACAGCACTGTCATTTTACCATTGCTCTTCTCTTTATTAATTTTATTTGTTAGGCTTCATATTTACCTAATAATTTATATATGTGGATTAGAATATTTCATGACACTTCCCCTCTTAAAACAGACATTATATGTCAGTCCTTTATTCCATATACACATAGAGAAATTTATTATTATTTCTGGGGTTTACGGTGATTCTCATCACACGGATGGCGGCTTAAAAAATCCGCTCCCAGATTTGTTTTTCCAGATATATATTCAATGCTAAAATTATATGGAGCCAGAAGCAAAGACCATCGGAGTAACCTAGAGTTCTCATGCTTAGCCTGTGCTAAAAACGATAAAGGTTTGTGGTCAGTTTGCAACTTAAATGCCTTCCCATATAGATAAATATTGAATTTCTTTATTGCCCATATTACTGCAAGACATTCTTTTTCGCTAGTTGAGTAGTTGATTTCAGCTTTATTCAACTTTCTGCTAGCATATGCCACTGGGCTTAATTCCCCATCCAATGCATCTGATTTCTGTAGTAAAGTTGCACCTAGCCCAATATTACTTGCATCCGTCCTTACTATGAATTCTTGACTTAAGTCAGGTAATTTCAAAATGGGTTTACTTGTGAGCTTTTCCTTCAATTCTTGGTAAGTCATTTCACATTGTGGTGTCCATGTAATGCGATCTGGAAGTCCTTTACGTGTCAATTCCGTTAAAGGTGCACATATGGAATTAAAGTTTTTGATATACTTCTGGTAGAAACCACATAATGAGACAAAGGATCTCACGTCCTTCTTGGTTTGTGGTCTCGGGGCTTTTTGTAGTTTCTCTAAATTCTTTGGGTCAGGGGTCATGTTTCCCTGATAAACTGTGTGTCCCAAAAATTCCAATTCTTTACATCCAACACAACATTTGGTTGGACGGGCTGTTAAATTTGCCTCCCTAAGTCGATCAAACAGCATGTTCAGAGAGTCAATGTGTTCCTCAAATGTTTCTGTTGCTATAAGGATATCATCCATAAAATTTGTTATACAGGGATTATTCAGAGGATCCAATAATTTTCTCATCATTCTAGAGAAGACACTAGGCGCATTCTTCAATCCAAATGGCAATCTATTAAACTCATAGTGTCCTTCTGAGGTACTGAAAGCTAGGTATGGTCTAACCTCAGGCTTTACTGGAATCTGATAGTATCCTTTACTCAGATCCACTTTTGAGAAATATTTAGCTTTATTTAGTCTGGCAAACAGCTGATTTGTATCCGGCAATGGATCCACCTGTCCTTCTGTAATAGCGTTCAGTCTCCTGTAATCTATACAGAGTCTATGTTCTCCAGAGGGCTTCCTTAAGAGTACAACACCGGAACTATACGAAGACTCACTGTGCGAAATAATTCCTTCTTTCAATAGATAGTCTATCTCTTCCTTCAAAGCTTTTTCCTTAGCAAACGGAATCGAATATGGTTTCATACAGACAGGTGTGGAGTCTATGAGTTTCATATCATATTCCAATAGGTTTGTATGCCCTGGTCGGTCTGTTAACACCTCTGCATGATTATTTAGAACCTGTTGCACTCTCTCTTTCTGAGTTTTCGTTAAATGTGTACTGATTTTCACCTGTGCTGCTGTCTCACAGGGGTGTAATGGATATTCAAATGATGAAAGTGGTTCCTTTTTCATCTCCATGGCGATGGACAAGGTCAACAAGTGTGTCTCTTCCTGATGTTCTCTTTCCAAATATTTCTTCAGGAGATTCACATGATAGATTTTTTCTTTCCCCTTCTTATCTATCTTATAATTTGTTCTAGACACCTTCTCTAGAACTGTATATGGACCCTGCCATCCAATTTGTAACTTATTCTGACTCCCGGGCAAAAGAAGCAGTACCTTCTCTCCCACAGCCAAATTTCTGTCTTTCGCCTTCCTGTTATAATAGGCAGCATGTTTCTTCCTGGCTTGTTTCAAATTTTCATTGGCAAGTTTCCAGCCAGTTTTCAACCGAGTGGTCAGCTCATTCACATATTGGTATGAAGATGTAATGTTTTCCTCTGCCTTTTCATCAGTCCACGTTCTTAACAAAGCTACATATGGACCTTTAATTGTGTGGACCTATTTGTCCATGCACCGGTATGGTCTCTTCCACTCGAAGCTTTATAGTGATGATTTTTCCTCCCAGAATTATCATTCACAAAACGACCGCTACCAATCCTTTTGGGGCTTTCTCCCCTCTTAAAATTCTTGATGAGAGATTTCCTCCCTACATCCTCTTCCTCCAGTTTGTTTAAGTCCGATTGAGGGATTGTCGGCTTATCCTGGGGTAAGACATCTTTTTGCACTCTCCGCATAGTGGCCATTGTAAAACAGTTAAGTGAAGCTTGTCCGTGAAAAGGGGCTTCCCATTCCATTTGGTCCACTTTATCAAATCTATTTTTCTTTTTATTGTCAGGCCTGATTTTGCCCCGTGGCGTGTCCAGGTCCTGATCCATGTTCCCACTTGTGGGTGTTCCCTCATGTGCTATGCTACACCTTTCTACAAAATTCTCAATGTCCCATCTTGCTTTGGGCCAATAATAATTGTGAGCCACCTTTTGAATGATGGTACCTATTTTCTCATGGTCCCCATCTGGTTTCACATGTAGGCTCCTTATTAATTCTGTCCTATATCTTTTTGGAAGAACCAGCTGTCCGTGACCATTGGATCTAGCTCCAGTCTTCCTATACATCAACTTGTTTTTCATGTAGAAATCTCCCTTGCCTGGAGTGGTATGACAAGTTGACAATTTTCTGAAACAAGGCTTGAGTGTTTTATCCCCAGCCTGTGCCTTCCTCATCTCTTCTGGAGTGGTATCCAACATAATATCCTCCTCCTGTCTTGAGGTCGACCTGACCTGAAGGGTTGCCATATACACAGGTTTCCTTCTGCAACGGTCAGTGTCATGATTGTTCATCTTACAATTTTTACACCACCTTTTTCCTTGGTTGAAAGATTTTCTTTCATCATATTTCCTTTCATCGAATTGTGGGAATTTATTTTTATTGTCATACCGTGGCCTATCAAATTGGTGCTTACCTTTATTTTGATCCTTAGGATCAAATTTATTAAAGTTCTGTGGTGCCCTAAAGTTGTCCACCTGTTTCTTTTTATTACCTGTTACCTCTGCTTGAGCTGCTTGATACCTTTCAGCAACATTTAGCAACTCACCCAGCCTCTCTGCACCTTGTTCCATGAGAAACTTTCTCAGGTCTGGAGCCATGGACTCTCTTAGTTGCTCTATAAGGACCATTTCCTTAAGATCTTGGGTTTTCCCCAGAGAAGTCCATTTCTCCAAGTATGTCTCTATTCGTGCAGAGAACTGGTGATAGGTTTCACCTGACAGTAGTTTAGCATTCCTAAATTTTTTCCTGTAAAACTCTGCATTCTTTTCATACCTTAACAAAAGAGCCTGCTTTAGCATGTCATAATTTTCCTGATCACCTCTGCTCATTTTTGCAAAAACTTCATAAGCTGCCCCACGAAGTCCCTGAGATAACTTTAAGCTCCACCTTTCTCTCTCTAACCCATACGTGGTAGCTAATAGTTCGTACCTATTTATATAGCTCTCAATATCATCGTCTTTCTCAACAAAATGATCTAAATGAAAATTCATAGCTGAGATTGAGGCTCCTTGAGTAACCGTAGCATCAGAGGCAAAAGGACTGGCACCATTTTCAGGAGCATGGCCTTGAAACTCAAACTCCCTTAGTCGTAACTCATGTTCCCTTTGTAATCTTTTATCTTCTGCTTCCCTTTCTGCAGCTAATTTTCTTTCTTCTCTTTCTGCAGCTAATCTCTTGTCTTCTCTTTCTGCCTCCAATTTCTTAGCCTCAGCCTCAATCTGCAACCTCTTAGTCTCAGCCTCAGCTTGCAACCTCTTAGTCTCAGCCTCTAACCTTCTTTCGGCTTCTTTTTCTAATCTTCTTTCTTCGCGTTCAATAAATTTGTCACATTCCGTTGTGACATAGGCAACCATAACTTGCCCATCTAATCCTAACTCTTTTGCAGTCTGAACCGCAGCAGATCGAAATTTGGCCAGGTCCGCCATTGTCTATTATGTAAATTTATACAATGTCTAACCAACAATTCAATCTCTAATGGACAACACAGGCACCGTGAGCTCAACCTTATTTAACTCCACCCAAGGATACCTTTTAATTCTTATATTCCCTGAAGTGAATTACCCCCAATATTTTTAATAGTTAAAGATTCAAAATCCCAAGAGCGAGACCCCAATATATGTGGTGAAGTGGGATGTTATAAATATTTATAGGGGACTTAGTGTACTGACTGAGATCAGCTGTGAAGGTATCTATATCTATTAAAAGTAGTGTATTATAGATAACCTTACTTGCTACCACATATCGCTTTATCTCAGTCAGAATTATTCTGGAATAGTGTGATGCTACGTTATGTGTCTAGGGTATGTGTATGAAGAAGTGTAAGTCACAACAACAGACAGATAAACAATTTAATGTAATCCACTACTCTTGACAACACTGTGACACTCACATACATATAACACTCTATGAGAATATCTTAAAGGAGGCACTGATAACTTTCAAATAACAATATGTATTCATTACTGGCATGAATGAATATGTGTCCTGATTCAACTACAAGGGAATCAGGAATCACAATCAATTTAAATTACAAGTTATGTACAGAATGTATTTAATATGAATATTGTAGTGACATATATTATTACAAATGTTCTATGTGTGTCAGTTGTGTAGTAGTAAAATGAGGTAATACTGGTTTTGTTTTGTTCAAGCTCTGTTGGTATTTGTCATCATGACTTCAATAGTTTGTCTTTAGGGATCAGTATTGGAGATGTTCACAGTTCCTGATTTTAAGACAAGTAAATTCCCCTCTGAATGGTATTTTTATAAAGTTATTTCTAGATGAGGGGACATAATGTTGAGCTCAGCTGGCCAACTCTGCTTATCTTTAGTGATGGCGGCAGGAAAGGACTCCTCTGCTCGAATTCTCCTCTGGGCTCAGGAGACACCTCACTGATAGCTAAAAAGACCAAGGAGTATGCTGTCCGACTCTGGATTCAGCACAG
>JAMPIV010006364.1:0-278354 GCA_024509875.1 Oreohelix idahoensis
ATCCCACTCTAGTGAAGATAATTTGGGGGCTAGTTTTAATAATACTATTTTATCTACACTTTATTTTAGTTTGTCCTTCCGTGAAGCGTAGTGGGGGAGGGGGAGCTGAAGTTTACGTTGTTGAACCAAGTGTGTCGCATTCGCTGCTGTGAGCCCTGTTGTTGTAGGATGTCTGTGATGTTGTTGTAGGATGTCTGTGATGTTGTTGTAGGATGTCTGTGATGTTGTTGTAGGATGTCTGTGGTGTTGTTGTAGGATGTCTGTGATTATCCCCAATGCTCTGAAATCAGATCTTCTGCTTATAGTGGTAGTTTATCGGGCTCCAATCTTATATATATATATATATATATATATATATATATATATATATATATATATATATATATATATATATATATATATATATATATATATATATATATTGTCGTAGATTTTCGATAGGAGAATTAAGACTAGGTTTGGTCCCTTCTGAATAGGTTTGAATAGGTGATAGACTCAGTGAGAGTTAGTGAAAGGTAATAGAATTTCCACACACGTGAGATGATTGATTTTGATATAGTGGCTGTCTCTGAAAGCGAAAAGAATTCTTCTCTCTCTCACCTATCTTCTACAACAGTTGTTACAGCGTCAGACAGACTACACCAATATACATATTACGTATATTTCTATCACTCACAGGCACGCACATACACGTGACGACAGGTAAACACACAGACGTGGGAAAACTATAACAATGATATATATATATTATCTAGAACGAGCTGACCAAACACGATTATTAAGTTCAAGAGCGATTTTAATATCAGGAAAAATCGGCTCACAACATCAAAGAAAGTACATCAAGGAAAATACATATACACATAGTCATAAAAATTCAAGGAAATGTTGCAAGGATGATAGCCCCGTTATAGTGTTAACTCTAGGTTTAGCCCGGCCCCGTTAAGAGAACAGATGATGGCGCCCGAGTCACAGATACATAGGGTTTGAGTCTAAGAGTTTTCTTTGTTTTATCTCGTAATTATATGCACAGAGTTTTAAAAAAATCTGATTTAACCTAAGACAAAAAACACAAGAACTCTAGCCTTAGCAACAAATTATGCAGATTGAAAAAAAAAATTAGGACAGCAACAGGGTGTCAAAGATATAATAGTGAAAATATCACTCAAACCAGCGTACACTCATTCATTCCGCCATGGCCTCTCATACATGTACTCACGACTTTGCTCGCTGCCTCTTGGAACACACTGATTTTAGATTTTCACACAGACTCAAAAAAATGCAGTCTTCTGCCAAGAAGTCCCCAGTTCCAAAAGACGTATTTAACTCGGAGTCTCCGGGAACGACTACTTGGGTGTGCAAATTTGTTCAAATGTCTGATTAAGTCACCTAACAATTATTCCAGGCGCGGGAGTTAGCAGAGCACAGTGTCAATAGCGTAGGTTTCTAGAAATGATGAATGTCAGGTCGGTGCCTTCCCTCAGTATAGGATTCACTTTAGTCACACCACAGATTTGTCCACAAAATATATATATATATATAGTCGGGAAATGTTAGTTAATACTTGAAGTATTTCGCGCCACCAGGCAGAAAAATTACGTAGAGTTTCTCGAAGAAATTAAGATCTGGCTCCAAGGTCCAGTATTTATCATTACAGTCTTTGAAAAACCCGTTATTGGGATACAGTATTTCTGGCTAACTCGGGTTGCATATGCACTGTTAGACCAGTGGTACTTGAGAAACCCACGTGGTTCAAAATAAGGACTGTCTATTTCTTCACAAGTATGGAAACTACTACTAGGTGCTGGTAAAGTTAGGGTCACCCAACACTTTCACTGTGTGGAGGAAAAATAACACATATAATATAATAAACAGAATCTGTACTGGTTATAACTTACATTTAAACTTGCAAGCAGAGAGCTTTGCTTATCATTTAAACTTCCCGTGACGTAAGTTATATTTAAAAATCAGCAATCCTCATGAATTAGGAACACGTGCGTATTCCGTCACCATTCATGAGGCTCGATTCTAGAGTTTATACGTTAGTTTAGAAAAATACACTCGACTGAGTATTAGCAGTTAAATTAAATTCATAAATAGCTACTCTTGCCGTTATAAGCTAGAGATTTTAATTTTATTCTGCTTTCCACTGAATGCTTCCCTAGAAAATATAATAGCCTACCACTTTATTTCTCTTCTGCGCTAAAGAAATAGATTAAAATGAATTAAGCGATTAAACACTTTAACACTCACAAAATCTATATATCTATCATATTAATTACCTCAACCACAGAGTTACAGGTAGTCGCACAACTTAAGAATAAAAATGCTGAAAATATTTCTGGAAGTCTAGAAGTTCGACAAATTGCCGAAACAAACTGAGATCTTCGCTAACAGCTATTCTGTTTACGAGCAACCTATCTACTGTGAGTCTATGAGCGAGAATGAAATTAAAGTTTCAAACTTGGCCAATATCTTTAAAATCGGACACAGGATCCTAATCTTATTTCGCCAAGCGAAATAGTCTCCCCTGTCCATATAACACCTTCGTCCGCTTATCGCGTGACGTAACAGCCATCAGTGGCCGAGGGCTTGCATGAGTTGCAAATCTCAGACCACCGTCTGCAGTGCGGAGTGGATTTTCACGCTAAGCCGGGTTTTTCCTGACGAAAAACCTCATGCGTTTACTGAAATGCAGACTCTCTGTCTACTTTCCATGTCCCTCGGGTGAATTTTCACGCCCCAGGCCAGAGACCCTCAGACGAATGTCTAGCGAATGCTGTAAATTCACGCCTATCATCCGACCAGCGCGACTGACATGTACGCAATACCACCCAGGTGCGATTCTCAGTTTTAGAGAAAGGAAAACAGGTAAAGTTTGCGAATTATATGAAAATAATATTCGCAAAACGAATGGATTAAAAATGTGCAGGAAAAAGGAAATACAGAGATAATAAAAGAGAGAATTCGGGTGAAAGAATAGGAAGAAGATGTAGGAAATTAAATGAATATAAACCCTACGTGACAGAGCCTCCCCCCTTTAAGATATGGAAGCACTCCATGTCTACGTTATGGAGTTTAATTTCCTATAACCGTAGCTTCGGGGTGTCTGTCTTCTTCCCTCTCCTCTTCCCCCTCCATCTCTGTCCAATTCCTACTCAAGTCCACTCCTCAAAGTTTCCTTCCCCTGGAATGTCTCATATGCGCGCTTGAAAGAGCGTCGCCGCTTCTGACATTTTTGAAAGATTTCCTGTGATAGCGGTGGAATATCCCTGCCACTATCGTCATCTTCGTCAGTTTTGGCGATCGTCAGGAGATGGTCGGAGGTTGGCACTGGTTTTTCCAAGTATCTCTTTAAGAGATTTAAATGGAAAACCTTCTCCTTTCCTTCAATAGAGATCTGGTAGTTAGCCTTAGAAATCTTTTTCAGGACGGTAAACGGCCCTTGCCATCCGATCTTCAGTTGGTTGTTCTCGGTAGGGAGCAACACCAAAACTTTCTCTCCTGCTTCCAGTTCTCTCTCTTCCGCGACTTTCCTGTATCGGTTAGCGTGCTTGGTGCGTGCTCGCTTAAAGTTAGTCGTTGCTAGGTCCCACCCTAGTTTCAACCGTTCCTTTAAAACCGACACATATTTACTGGCTGAGACAACTGTCTCATCAGCCTTCTCGTCTGTCAGAGACTGAAGTAAGGCTTCAAGCGGGCCCTTAATGGGTCTGCCGAATAAGAGTGTAGCTGGCGGAAATCCTGTGGAAGTATGAGGAGATTCTCTGTAGCCAAATAATGCTGCAGGAATACAGAGATCCCAAACTTCAGGTTTTACTTGTGCCAGCTTACTTAGCATCATTGTGAGGTTTCCATTAGCACGTTCCACGAGCCCATTTCCGGCCGGAGTATATGGCTTAGTGTGGATGTGCTGGGTCCTCAAGATCTTAACGATCTCATGCATCAACAGGTTTCGGTATGGAGATCCATTATCCGTCAACACTTGCTGAGGGAATCCCAACCGAGTGAAAATCTGCACGAGGGCTTCTGCGACATGCTTGGCATCTGCGCATGTTAGCGGGATAGCTTCTGCCCATAAAGTGCATGTATCGACTAAGGTCAGGATAAACCTGTTCCTTCTTTTAGTCCTTTCGAAAGGCCCTAAAATGTCGATCACTACCCGTTCGAATGGTGTTCCCATTATTGGCATTTCACCCATGTGGACTGGGGGTGTCCGTTGCTTGGGTGGTACACGTTGGCACTGGGCACAGGATTTGACGTACCTGATAATATCAGTGTTTACTCCTGGCCACCAATAATGAGTGGTTATACGTTGGTTTGTGGCGTTCTGTCCCATATGTCCGCTAAAGGGAAGAGAGTGCCCCATTTCTAGGATTTGGCTTCTGTACTGTTTCGGTACTAGGAGCTGGTTGTAACCTTGGTCAGGCTTGCCCGTTCTCCGATAAAGTACGCCATCCTCAGAAAAAATGTCCCCGTGCTGTTTTGGTTCCTTCGCCATGGGCAGTTTCCTAAAGCAGGGTGCCAAGGTAGGGTCCTTGTATTGCGCTTCTTTAAGTTCCATAGGTAACAAATTTGGCGCAGGCTCCCGTTCCTTCTTGGTTTGCCCTCTTATAGTTACTGCTGCCACAATCGGCTCTTCCGGTTTCCCAATACACACGTATCTCCCGCCAAGTATGACTGGGTAGATGGGATCATCCATAACAGCCGCTTTGATCACACCTCTGACAAAGTCAGAGTGTATCTCCACCAATGCGATGGGAAGCGCTGTAGGTGCATCACTCTTACGAACTCCACAAAGTTTGACGGTCTCTCCTGTCTCTTGACCGGGTTTAACCAGGTTTCTGGCAACAATGCAATCGTAAGAAAGCCCCGTGTCAAATAAGCAAGAAGTTTGAGAACCGTTCAAAATAACAATACCTCGCGTTGAAGGTCTATCCCCAACAGGTTGGGAATCACTGTCAATAATTCCGCCTTGCGAGACTGTCAATAAGCATCCGATGCGTTTTGGCTCGGTGTGCTCGGTCTGATCATATGTCCCGTGCTCAGGGGTTCTCCCTTTGCCACCTTGTCCTTTCTGGCTACGCTGCCATGTAGGGCGGTCGGGTTGATCAGACTGTTTGGGGTGGTTGGGGTACTTGTTCTTGTAGAACTTGGATTTTTCAAGAGGGGGGTTTGGAGGTCCAGTTTCTCTGTGGTTAAACTGATTCGCAGCATGAGAAGGTTGATCTAGATTATTTTTTCGAAAATGCTCCTCTGTCGGTTTCCGCTTTGTGGCCGGTAGTTCAGCCAGCGCATTGTGATAACGCTCAGACTTTTCCAAAATGTCTTCAAGTTTTTCTGCCCCTGCTCAGCGAGAAATCTCCGGGTATCAGCAGACAAAGTGTTCTTTATTTGTTCAGTTAGAACAAGTTCCTCAAGACCTTCATAGGTAGAGGGGAGCTGCGAAAGCTCAAGGCACTTTGTTAGATATCCCTTAAGACGAGATGAGAACTGGTGAAAAGTTTCAGAATTCTCTTTCCGGCTGTTGCGAAACAGTTGCAAAAACTTGCGAGCGTTCATTTCAAAGCGCTCCAGTAACGCTTTCTTCAACACATCGTAGTCGTCTTGTTGGCTACTTTCCAGCTTAGAATAAACATCATAAGCAGAACCTTTTAGGGCCTGGGAAAGTTTCATATTCCAACGCGACCTCTCTAACCCGTACAGAGTTGCAATTTTCTCAAATTTTTCTAACCATGTGTCAATCTTCTCATTTGGACAAGGGAAAGATTCTAGCGGAAAAGACATAGCAGTGAGGTGAAGAGATTGACTGTTAGAAGGATCAGTTAAGGAAGAATGAGGAGAAGACTCTCCATTGGTGGAGGTAGAGGCAGCGCCACGACTTTGAAGTTCTAGAGCTTTAAGAGCCAATTCATGTTGTCTCTCCTTCTCTCTTTCCTCATGCTGTCTCTCCTTCTCTTTTTTCTCATGCTGTCTCTCCTTCTCTTTCTCTCTTTCGTCATGCTGCATCCTGCGAATTTCCATTTCCTCCTCAATCTTCTTCTGCTGTAATAGACGGTCTTCCCTTTCCCTCTCTCTAGCTTCTGCTTCTTTCCTCTTGAGTTCTTCTTTTTCCTCTTTAGCTTCAGCTGCTTTCCTCTCCGCATCATATCTCTCAAGTTCGTCTCTGACAAAAGCTTTCGCTTCCTCTCCTTCCAGTCCCTCCTCTCTCGCTTCGTCCCTGAGGAGTTGTCTAAGCTTTGCCCTCTCGGCCATATTATGTCAGTGACTGAGACTGTTGGAGAAAGAAAATAGGAAAAAGAATAACCTGGTTCCTACCACTTACGAGAAAAAAATTACCAAAAAAATCAAAAGATGATATATTTAACCCTGGGATACCTCCTCCAAAATAAAATCTAACTATCGCTGCTATTATCGGCAATAAAGCACTTAATGCAAAACACGACTACGCCAACTAAATGGTAGTTAAGATTACAACTGAAAAATAAGTTGCTACAGTGGAAAAGCAAAAGAATATTGCAAAAATTAAAGAGAAAAATAATCCCTTAATTTTTAAAAATCCACTATAAGTTCGCCCCTGAAGTCAGATCGGGTAAGGGAGGGAATTAATCTGGACAAAAAGTCCGAAACACACTCCTTAACTTAGTTCAAACGCCGTTCTGCCTCAGTACCCAGTGAATGTTATACACTCACCACTTTACCAGCATTTAGTATTACAATCAGCAGTTAACATATATCCCGACAAAATCAACCTGTAACCAAAATGTATATTATTCAAAAATGCTGTGGAAAAAAAAACTTATTAGTTTGTGTGGTCAGCACGCCCGTAAACAGATCGCTAGTCTAGGGGGAAATTATTTTTAAAAGATACACAGTCACAAGACATCACACTCTTACTCTATATCAGAATACAGAATCTTAAGTTCAAAGTTCAGATAGACGAGTCCACATTTGTCGTACTCGTCTTCCTATTCAAAGTTCAAAAATCCGTCGGACGAGAACCCATTTGTCGTACTCGCCTTCCTATTCTAAGTTCAAAAATCCTACGGACGAGAACCCATTTGTCGTATCGCATTAGGATTTTGGGTTCAATTCCCGGTAACGAGCGACCATTTGTCGTAGATTTTCGATAGGAGAATTAAGACTAGGTTTGGTCCCTTCTGAATAGGTTTGAATAGGTGATAGACTCAGTGAGAGTTAGTGAAAGGTAATAGAATTTCCACACACGTGAGATGATAGATTTTGATATAGTGGCTGTCTCTGAAAGCGAAAAGAATTCTTCTCTCTCTCACCTATCTTCTACAACAGTTGTTACAGCGTCAGACAGACTACACCAATATACATATTACGTATATTTCTATCACTCACAGGCACGCACATACACGTGACGACAGGTAAACACACAGACGTGGGAAAACTATAACAATGATATATATATTATCTAGAACGAGCTGACCAAACACGATTATTAAGTTCAAGAGCGATTTTAATATCAGGAAAAATCGGCTCACAACATCAAAGAAAGTACATCAAGGAAAATACATATACACATAGTCATAAAAATTCAAGGAAATGTTGCAAGGATGATAGCCCCGTTATAGTGTTAACTCTAGGTTTAGCCCGGCCCCGTTAAGAGAACAGATGATGGCGCCCGAGTCACAGATACATAGGGTTTGAGTCTAAGAGTTTTCTTTGTTTTATCTCGTAATTATATGCACAGAGTTTTGAAAAAAAAATCTGATTTAACCTAAGACAAAAACACAAGAACTCTAGCCTTAGCAACAAATTATGCAGATTGAAAAAAAAAATTAGGACAGCAACAGGGTGTCAAAGATATAATAGTAAAAATATCACTCAAACCAGCGTACACTCATTCATTCCGCCATGGCCTCTCATACATGTACTCACGACTTTGCTCGCTGCCTCTTGGAACACACTGATTTTAGATTTTCACACAGACTCAAAAAAATGCAGTCTTCTGCCAAGAAGTCCCCAGTTCCAAAAGACGTATTTAACTCGGAGTCTCCGGGAACGACTACTTGGGTGTGCAAATTTGTTCAAATGTCTGATTAAGTCACCTAACAATTATTCCAGGCGCGGGAGTTAGCAGAGCACAGTGTCAATAGCGTAGGTTTCTAGAAATGATGAATGTCAGGTCGGTGCCTTCCCTCAGTATAGGATTCACTTTAGTCACACCACAGATTTGTCCACAAAAAAAAATATATATATATAGTCGGGAAATGTTAGTTAATACTTGAAGTATTTCGCGCCACCAGGTAGAAAAATTACGTAGAGTTTCTAGAAGAAATTAAGATCTGGCTCCAAGGTCCAGTATTTATCATTACAGTCTTTGAAAAACCCGTTATTGGGATATAGTATTTCTGGCTAACTCGGGTTGCATATGCACTGTTAGACCAGTGGTACTTGAGAAACCCACGTGGTTCAAAATAAGGACTGTCTATTTCTTCACAAGTATGGAAACTACTACTAGGTGCTGGTAAAGTTAGGGTCACCCCAAAACTTTCACTGTGTGGAGGAAAAATAACACATATAATATAATAAACAGAATCTGTACTGGTTATAACTTACATTTAAACTTGCAAGCAGAGAGCTTTGCTTATCATTTAAACTTCCCGTGAAGTAAGTTATATTTAAAAATCAGCAATCCTCATGAATTAGGAACACGTGCGTATTCCGTCACCATTCATGAGGCTCGATTCTAGAGTTTATACGTTAGTTTAGAAAAATACACTCGACTGAGTATTAGCAGTTAAATTAAATTCATAAATAGCTACTCTTGCCGTTATAAGCTAGAGATTTTAATTTTATTCTGCTTTCCACTGAATGCTTCCCTAGAAAATATAATAGCCTACCACTTTATTTCTCTTCTGCGCTAAAGAAATAGATTAAAATGAATTAAGCGATTAAACACTTTAACACTCACAAAATCTATATATCTATCATATTAATTACCTCAACCACAGAATTACAGGTAGTCGCACAACTTAAGAATAAAAATGCTGAAAATATTTCTGGAAGTCTAGAAGTTCGACAAATTGCCGAAACAAACTGAGATCTTCGCTAACAGCTATTCTGTTTACGAGCAACCTATCTACTGTGAGTCTATGAGCGAGAATGAAATTAAAGTTTCAAACTTGGCCAATATCTTTAAAATCGGACACAGGATCCTAATCTTATTTCGCCAAGCGAAATAGTCTCCCCTGTCCATATAACACCTTCGTCCGCTTATCGCGTGACGTAACAGCCATCAGTGGCCGAGGGCTTGCATGAGTTGCAAATCTCAGACCACCGTCTGCAGTGCGGAGTGGATTTTCACGCTAAGCCGGGTTTTTCCTGACGAAAAAACCTCATGCGTTTACTGAAATGCAGACTCTCTGTCTACTTTCCATGTCCCTCGGGTGAATTTTCACGCCCCAGGCCAGAGACCCTCAGACGAATGTCTAGCGAATGCTGTAAATTCACGCCTATCATCCGACCAGCGCGACTGACATGTACGCAATACCACCCAGGTGCGATTCTCAGTTTTAGAGAAAGGAAAACAGGTAAAGTTTGCGAATTATATGAAAATAATATTCGCAAAACGAATGGATTAAAAATGTGCAGGAAAAAGGAAATACAGAGATAATAAAAGAGAGAATTCGGGTGAAAGAATAGGAAGAAGATGTAGGAAATTAAATGAATATAAACCCTACGTGACATATATATATATATATATATATATATATATATATATATATATATATATATATATATATATATATATATATATATATATATTTTAAATATATATCAGGGTGGTTCAACTTGTGCTACCCCGAGGGCCACATAAACCAAAAATTTAAAGTCCGCTGGCCATTCATGACCAGTGGTGGCTTCAATCTCCGTAAGGAGCGCAAAGGAACATGATGATGATGATGAAGCGATGAATGGCAGAAGAAGGGGTCCTTGTAGGCTGTTGTGGTAGTTTAATTATTTTAAATAAAAGCCCAGTGAAAAATGGACAAAAATAGAAGAGTGCGAAATTAAAGAAAAATACGATAAAAATTATAATGAGCAATGAATTTCTATTGAAATAATTTTAATTTTATTCTTACCTACTGACGGGAAGTTTGGGTGGGGGAGGGTGTGGGGGGTGTATGGATTTTCTGTAACCAGAGTCTCCATATCAGTGTCAGTCTAACGCTTTCGGACGCTGACTGCAGGCAGTAAAACATAGCTTTGCACCGGACGGTTTGAGTCTTATCTCAACAATATTAATTATACCATTTAATTTAAGAAATATTTTTTGTATTAGCGCGGGCCACAAAACAATTTTACGCGGGCCACATTCTGCCCGTGGGACTGCAGAAATTAGGGCTGGGATCGTAACGATTAATTAATCGGTGAAATTAAAAAAAATCCATTAATTGTAAAACGAACTTTTAATCGATATGCATTGTTTTGCAATGTTTGTTTTTAGCTTAAATTCCAGAGCTTTAGCTATGTTAGGTTAAATGGAGTTTACAAATACTGATTTATGGCAGGGAAGTAACCTATGAAATACTGTTGAACGACACAGTTATCCTTTCCTGACAAAATAAAACAGTTGTCGAATGTGACTGAGATAGAAAGCTCTTGCAAATACGTAATATTCCGCAAAGCCAGAACCTCCATACCTACTTCCATTTAGGTACTGTATACAGATCCATCATCTCAGACTGGTATATAAGAAGAAGACATGTGACATACATTGAAACAGCAGGAATGATTAAGCGGTCGGAGTGGCTAAGAGGTATGCGTACACCTCCAATTCTAAAGGTACTGGGTTCGGTTCCAAGTACATCATCCCTTTCCGTTCCCCGTGGGTTAAAGGGCTGAAACAGTTGCTCTCCATCGATTTCTATTCTGGGCTGTCTTTTTCAGCTGTGCTCAAGTCATTCCAATTTCCTTAGCCTCCTCTTCAACAGTTCTTCTCCAAGTTCTCCTTGGCCTCCCCACTCTTCTTTTCCCTTGTGGGTTCCAGTCAAGGGCAACTCTGGCTATGCTTAATTGTTCTTTTCTGAGTGTATGCCCTATCCATCCCCACTTTCTTACCTTAATTTCCATTTGTATTGGCTGTTGCATGCATCTTTTCCTTAGCTCTACATTTGTTATTACATCTGGCCATCTTATACGGAGGATCCGTCGGTGAGATCTATTTACAAATACCTGTAGTTTGGAGGTGATATTCTTTGAGACATGCCATGTCTCTGAGCCATACAGCAAGACTGACTTTACATTTGAATTAAAGATTCTGATTTTGTTCTCTCTGTACAATGGAGTATGTTTTATTACAATTTTTTTTCAGAACCAGTTGTTTCTAATGATGTCATACTTTATTGCAAGTTAGAGCAACATTTTAAGCAACATTTTAGTGCAATTCAGAGCAACATTTTAGAGCAATTAAGAGCAACATTTTAGAATAACATTTTAAGTTCTTCTGTGTCAGACACGTTTTAGGATTTAACCAGGTACCAAAGCGGTTACGAATTTGTTTCACATATTTTAAAGCAAGCAGCAGATAAATATGTTTATGAGAAAATATCTTGTAACATATATCAAACTGTTGTAAATTAACTGAAGGTTATTTTGAACGTTTTAAATTTAAATACAGCAGTTAAGTTTGTTGTATATCAAGTAAAATACGGATGCAAGGAAATTTGACTATAATGAAACGGGCGCACTATGCGGCTCTTCGGGTAGAAACAGTTAAGAGTCACATTTTAGAGCAACATTTAGAACAATTTCGAACAACATATTAGCATAATTTAGAGCAGTTTGGAGCAACATTTTAAGAGCAAAATTTTAGAGCATTTTAGAGCAGCATCATTTTAGTCCAGTTTGAAGCGACATTTTAGATCAATTTAGAGCAACATTTTAGAGCAACATTTTAGTCCAATTTTTAGCAACATTTGGACCAATTTTTAAAAATATATTAACATAATTTTGAGCAGTTTGGAGCAACATTTTAAGAGCAAAGTTTAGAACATTTTAGAGCAACATCATTTTAGTCTAATTTGAAGCAACATTTTAGAGCAATTCAGCAAGGTTGCCACTCAAGTGCCACCCAGATTTCTTTCTTTACAAAAAACCAAGAAATACCCAGATTATTTTATGCCTCAAATACACGGGATAGACGATGCTTACACAATCTTTTAGAGCAACTTTAGCACAAATAAGCTGTGTGCTACCAATTTTTATTTATTTCTTCATTTTTATTTTATTTTTTATTAACAAAAATTCACAATTAATGTAAAAATGATTTTATTTACACCCCAATATATGAACTCTTGAAAATGAGATATTTTAACAGTAACATACTTACAGTAGTTACATTAACAAAGTGTTCCTCAAATCAAATATAAAATGTTAGTTGTAAATTGTTACTGTTGAAAATTGTCACTTGTCAGCGACTCGGCATCCATGTCGACAACTTCTCCTTCGTCAAGATCAAATGCATGAATTGACAACGTGGAATCTTGATTGTGGAGTTCCAAAATCTTTGCATAATTCTGCCGACAACGTCCTTCATGCACATCTTCAACCAGGCTTTTACTAGGATTAAACTTATGACAAACTCCATCTTTGGCAACTGCTTGCTTGGCTAGATTCGATTGGAAACTGTTTCACACAAAAGCTTGTTAGTTTGTTTAGTTTCAACTAAGTTAACCTTCGAAAACACTCTTTCGACGCATGCTGAGGAGTGAGGTAGTGTCATAAGCGTGCACATGAGGTCAGCCAAAACATCAAATTTCTTCTGGTTATTAGCATCAGTTTCTTATTGCAGTCCCAGCCAGAATGTGGGCGGATCCTCATCCACCAGATGTTCAAGATCTTTTCGGTACGATGCCACTTCTCGCCATTGATCAGACAGACAATCAAGGCTCTCTTCTGAAACAACTGTTGGGAACTGCGCTGCTAATGGAATGACAGAAAGTATGTTGATCTCGAGAGCTTGCTTTGGATCCAACAGCTGCATTTGCGCTAGAATACTGTTTTGTTCAAGTGAGCAATGCCGTACTGCATCACAGAGGCAGCCTTGGTGCGATTCAGTGACATTTTTTGAGCAATTGTGCTGTCTGGAAACACCTGCTTGCAACATTCAATCAAATGATCAGCTTGCGAAAACTGAGTATTATGTTCTGCCATGAAAGCCGACAACAGTATCTCCGCTTTAGCAATTTTGTCTTGGAGACAGGGCTCTTTTGGTTTGATGAAAAACTTGCTAATGTTCAGAGTTTTGCTTTTGGCTTCGAAGTTTTTCATGTGCTTCTGTGTGCTTTTATGTACCAATAAAGCTGTTTTGTTGGCATTAGTTAATGTACAGGAACAGACCGTGCAAATCGCAGCATAGCGATTGCCAGAGTCCGGCTTTATCCAATCCTTCAGTTTGCTGTCTGTTAGCCATTCCTCACAAAAAGCCTGCTGATACCATGGCTTCACTTTTTTACGCAGTAGCGTGTGTGTCGTCATGCTGCTACAACTACCTAGCGTACCTTCATCATCGCTCATTTTATAATCTTATAATAACAAAAAAAAAAAAAAAGAAAAAAAAAAAAAAAAAAAAAAAAAAAACCAATATGCTGTTTATCTGCTTAAGTCTAAAATTTAAAAAGAATACTTTTACATACATGGTAAATGCCAATTGTCAAATATACCCAGATTAATGCAGATTTGAGGACAAAAATACCCAGATACCCAGACGGAAGGCAAAAAACCCAGATATAGTAAAAAATACCCAGCTGTGGCAACACTGGTAACGAGATACAAATAAGTATATTTGTCAGAAATATCAGTCAGTGGACATCATATTAACAGCTTGCGATATGCTGAAGATACAATCTTTTTAGTCAAATATGAAAACAAATATTATTGATATGATAATAACAGAAAGTAACAATAAAGGTCTCAGTCAAAAAAGCAAGAAGACATACGTAATGGTTGTGTGAAAGAAACCTAATTATTCTGTAGTCAGCATCAAAGTAGTAGTAGATTCTTCTTCAGTCATAACTGACTGGGAATGCGCCCCTGAGGTGATAGCCTTCAGTCATAACTGACTATGGGAATGCGCCCATGAGGTGATAGCCTTCAGCTGTATTTCTTCTGCCTGATGTTCCTTTCGAGATTTTCTTTTCTCTTCTGCTTGGTGTGAGAGCTTCTTTTCGCCGAACTTGTAGCGCAGTATGGAGCATCGCCACTTGGTGCATTCGGCAGCTTCATCCTCTCAGGTTGCTGAATTTATGTCCAGTCTCTTCATGTCTCCCTTGCACACATCTCTAAACCTCAGCTTCGGTCTCCCGACTGTTCTTTTGCCATCTGCCAACATAAAAGCAATTAAGCCATTTAAAAAAAAATTGTTCATATTTTAAAATATTCGTGCGCTAATAATATACGATGAAAACGAACCTCATAACCAAAAAAAATAAAAAAGTGAGACATATAATAAATAAATAAAGATCATTACAGACATTGAAAAGCATCATACACAAGATATATTTGCCAATGTAAGTTATGAAAGTTCGTAACTGTTACAATTCGCCTACCCTGTCACGTAGAAGTGAATCATCATCTATATTCATTACCTGTCAGCTCCTTAAGGATTTGGTTTGGTTTTGGTTTTGGTGTTAAGGACCATCTCAATTACACACGGACAACTCCATCAGTGCTGCGATCTCCTCCCTTAGATCACACAAGGAGGATCTCAGCACAGTGCCCGAACTTCGTAGCACTGGTGAAGATCACAATGTGTGTTTACAGGAATCACACATTCTATACATATTGTTGTGGTAGGTATGTTTCCTAATTTAAAAAAAAAACTGCTTGCCATGACAGCGGCCGTATGGCCTACTCTTTACGATTTCCAACTGCCGAGGGATTTTTGCGTAATTTGCACACGGGACCTTCTATGTTTTCGCCCTCATCCGAGAAGGCTAGGCATCCGATATCACTACCCATGAGATCGGGGGGGGGGGGGAGAGGGGGGGGGGGGGGGGGGGGAAGTTTGACATCATTAGGAACCACTGATTCTGAAAAAAATTTCCATCAATTATATTTCCTGTACTGGAAGCGAACCCGGTACTTTTAGAATTAGAGGCAGACGCCATACCTCTGGGCCACTCAGACTCCCTCCTTGTGGAGCACAGACCTTCACTCATTACTGACGAAGCCGACCTGTTCTGTACCACCCTTTCAAGTGCTCTCCACGTTTTCATTATCCTGTTTAAGTCTGTTGCCAGTTCAACTGTGTGGGTGTTTTTGTTCCTCTGTGGACCACCCTCTATTTCTTTCACTTGGGGATTACAAAACACAGTCTGCCTTTTAATCAACTGGTGTACTCAGTGTGTGTCCTACCCAATGCTAAACGTTTTTCTTTTGCCTTCTTGTTTCACTGGTAGTTGTCTGTTTTTTATCGGTAATTTTGTCATACAATTTTAGTCCTTCTAATATGTCCAAGCGCATTTTAAAGAAAGTCTGTATCTAGACTAACATTTTATTAACCAAAAATTGTATTACTAACAAGCTATCTAATAGATCAATCTAAAATTTGGCATGCATGTAGTACACATATATACCTTTAAATTGTCACATGCTTTTTTTGATATTTTGGTAATTTGCTGTGATATATTTTTTTAAAATATTTTTTTTTTCATTTTTTTTTTCATACAAATAAAGTGCATTTGTTTTTTAAATAATTAAAAATAGAATTTTAAACTTATCAAAAAAAGCATGTGACAAATTGTTTTAATATGTGTGTGCAATTTGATAAAGTTTGGTCAATGGTAAACATAAGATTTTTGCTCTTGAAAATTGGTGAAAAACCCAATATGGCGGTTGTTTTTTTTGGTTACCATGTAGAAGGAAAGAAGAAAAATTAGGCAAGATAAAGGCGAGAGGAGGAGCTGCAAGAAGCAGAAGTATGTGCAGCATATAGTCCTGGAGGATTTTAAACACATTCAGCCCCCCAGAATGGAGCATATTGGACAAGACAAGTCACTCGGTGACTAAAATGCATTTTTCTCAAAACTAACATTTTATTAACAAAAAATGTTATTTTTTACAAACTATCTAATAGATCAGTCTGAAAGTTGGCATGCATGTAGTACACATATATACCTTTAAATTGTCACATGCTTTTTTTGATATTTTGGTAATTTGCCTTGATTTTTTTTTTTAAATATTTTTTTTTCATTTTTTTCATACAAATAAAGTGTATTTTTTTTTTTAAATCATTAAAAATAGAATTTTAAACTTATCAAAAAAAGCATGTGATAAATTGTTTTAATTGTCAGTCACAACATGTGTGTGCAATTTGATAAAGTTTGGTCAATGGGAAACATAAGTTTTTAGCTCTCGAATGTGGTGAAAATCCAATATGGCGGATGTTTTTTTGGTTACCATGGTAACCACATGTTTTTTAACAAAATAAACTGTGGAATTTGGTTCATGGACATACACTGTGTCTATTGAGCACATAAAAAGTTTGAAAATGTTATTAGAACAAAAGTTAGTATTCACTATAGGGGAACCCCTTAATCAACTGGTTTACTCAGTGTGTGTCCTACCCAATGCTAAACGTTTTTCTGTTGCCTTCTTGTTTCACTGGTAGTTGTCTGTTTTTTATCGGTAATTTTGTCATACAATTTTAGTCCTTCTAATATGTCCAAGCGCATTTTAAAGAAAGTCTGTATCTGTTTTTTTCCCTCCTTGTATTTTTTTTTTCTCCTTGTAATTTTTTGTTTCAAGTGGACGTCTGAGAATGAACGAAGAAGAAATATGGTTTTTGTATGTTTGTTTTTGATCTCCACGTTTTATAATATTATTCGACTGCTTCGACATATGAGTTGAACATTTTGTGTCAGGCACGCTTTCTATATTTCTAAATGCAGTGAAAATCAATGTTGCATTTTGTATTCTTATTTTGATACTAGTGTAAAAGCTCGTCATAAGACGGTAATTAAATTCAAAATCACCAATATCTAACGGCAGTTTTACTTATTCAAAAGTATTTTAAAAAAAACCACTGTACATCACCACAGTACACGAACTACGTAGCAGCAGCGAGGATCCCACTGTGTGAATGCGGGATCACACATTCTATAAATATTTTTGTGCACACCGTCATTTATGCATTCTTCTTTGGTAAGTATTACTATTTTCGGGAGAGTACATATAAGGGAAACAATACAATTAATGTCTAACTTTCAACCAAAGTTGCATCCCTTATTACGCACTGACAGAAAAAGCTTGGATTTTATATATAGGATTTATGTTTGTTCCATAAATTAATTTAAGGCGCTGCCAAGATACATGCATGAGTTCTCATCTTGCAATTGTGGTTTCTGCATCAGTTTGTTTCAAATGTTGATGTTGTGAGTCCCTTGCCAAACCTCACCACAGCTGCGATTTATGTCATGCCTTACAGAACGCTTCAAAGTATTAGGAAACTATATAGAGCAGAGGTGGCCAAACTACGGCCCGCGGGCCAGATCCGGCCCGCCAACGACTTTTGACTGGCCCGCCAACCTGTTTTGGCCGGCCTCTTATTGTTGATTGAAAATTACTGTATTACTGCGCTAAAAAATATTACAAAATAGCACGCACAGGCACCAGAAACAAAACCAAAAAGACCCAAAATGTACGATTAACATCTCCCCACCTCCCACAACACCACCAACTCTCTCTCTCTCTCTCTCTCTCTCTCTCTCTCTCTCTCTCTCTCTCTCTCTCTATCATACCAATTGAGCTCTACTAGATAGTGCCGACAAAACGGAAATGATAACGTCAAATCTTTGATCGTGCACGTAGACAGGCGAAGACAGTGTCGGTACCTACTTTGATAATGAGAAACTGAAAGCAATGACAGATCTTTTCTGCGGTCCGAAGTCTCTGAGATCCAATGATGTTGCTGTGTCTTTAGCATCGGTATGGGAAAGTGATCGTGGGAGTGGGGGTGGATGGTAGGTACATTTCTGTAGGGAGAGGTTGAGGTGCACAGTTGGTCTTGTAAAGTGTGTTAAGTATAAAACAGCCAATGACACTTCTGGGCTTGTAGCTGTTGTGCACGTTTTCATGTATAAGAGTTTGCATTTGTAAAAATGTTTTCTAAGTATAGAAAAGTGGACAGTGAAAATCGCGCATTTAAACCAGAATGAGAGTTCAATTATTTGTTCATTCTCAATAAGGATAATAAACCTCAGTGCTTAGTTTGCGCCCAAGTTTTAGCCGTAGTGAAGGAATATAACTTGAAACGTTACTACATCACAAATCATCAGAAAAACAACGACGAGCATAGCAGCGAGTCGAGAAAGCTTGTGACTGAACAACTCAAGAAAAAACTGAGTCAGCAAAAGAGTATATTTAGTCATGTAAACAAGATTCAGGAATCATCGCTCATGGCGTCCTATGTAATTAGTTATGAGCTTGCAAAAGCAAAAAAGCCGTTTACTGATGGAGAGTTTGTGAAAAAGTGTGCAGTTCAAATGGCAGAAGCGTTCAATGAAGAAAAAGTAGTAAAAGAATTTCAAAATGTACCTCTTTCAAAACAAACCGTAACTAGGAGAACAGAAGATATTAGTTTGCATTTGTCCCAGAACTTGAAATCTTTAATTGAAAATTGTCCATACTTTTCACTGGCGATTGATGAAAGTACAGACATCACAGACACTAGCCAGCTTCTTATTTTTGTTAAAGTGATCCAGGAAGACTTTACTGTTTCTGAAGAATTACTGAAAGTTTGCTCTTTGCATGGTACAAGTAAAGGGGATGACAAATTTTCTGCAGTTCAAAATGCCATGGAAGAATATGGTGGGTTTGAAAAATTGTCTGCTATGTGTACCGATGGCTGCAAGGCTATGGTTGGGAAAAATACTGGTTTTGTTGGACTTTTGAAGCAAAATAAAATTGACGTGCCTACATTACATTGCATAGTTCACCAAGAGGCCCTTTGTGCAAAATCCATAAACCTAAATGACAATATGGCTACTGTAGTGAAAATAACGAATTTGGTCAGAGGAGGACACAGCTCTCTAAGTCACAGGAAGTTCCTTGCATTTTTAGAAGAAGTGGATTCTGTTTACAGTGATCTCCTGCTTCATGCTGAGGTGAGATGGCTTAGTCGAGGACAATGTTTAATAAGATTGTGTGACTTCCTGCGAGACAACTTACCATGTTCAATTGATCTTCAAAATAAACTCAAAGATATTCATTTCATTCAGCACTTGGCATTTCTCACAGATATAACACAACATTTGAATGTACTGAATTTGCAGTTACAAGGAAAAAGGCAAACAATTTTTCAAATGATGGGCTATGTTGATGTCTTCAAAAAGAAACTGAGCCTATTTAGTTTGTCTTTGCAAAAGAATGACCTGTTTCATTTTCCTTGTTGTAAACAGCTGTCTGAGAAAGAGAGTGTTAACTTCAGGAGTTACACAGATGACATTGAACAACTGATTTCTGAGTTTGATCGTTGATTTCAAGATTTTGAGATGTTTCGTCCACAAATGGAACTTTTTAACAACCCATTCAAGTTCACAGTGGAGTCTCAGCCAGCAGAACTACAATTACAGTTATGTGAACTCCAATGTGACCCATTCATCAACACAACAGAAGCAACTGGAGCTAATTTGTGGAAATTACTACCAAATGAACGTTACCCACTTCTGAGAAAATGGGCCCCAAAAGTGTGCTCTATATTTGGTAGCACATATCTTTGTGAGACAACATTTTCTGCCACGAAGCTTATCAAATCCAAGACCAGAAACAGATTAACTGACTCTGTATTATCCCATGTTCTCAGAATTGCTACGTCACAAATGGAAGTACACTTCAAATCAATGGTGAAAAGTTTTGATAAGCCACACTCTTCACAATGAAATAACACATAAAAGTATGTTTGAAATAAATAATTACATCTCATATTACAAATTACAAAACAAATTAAAACAACAGATTCATTATATTTTTTTAACAGTAATTTCAGTCCGAAGACTGGTATACATGTCTTGGCAGATGTGCAGTACAGTAGTTTGCCGTTGCTTTCTGTACGTGGTTCATTATATACTAGTCACAAAAAGTAGGGGATATTTTAAAATGGTATGTATTATTTTACAAAAGAGTGGATTTCGTATTTTAATGGTTGTATGGACATATCGAGCACGCTCTTCTCCGCTCTCACGTGCAATATCATGTTGACCTGGTGACTCGTGATGAGTAGGCCAATCCCAAGAACAGAGGTGGGGCCCATCCGTAAAGTTCACACATTATTCTTTTTTCAAAAAAATGCGTGTATCTCGGGTTTGATGAACACTACTCACCATGGACAGGTATAAAAAGACTCTGCAACAAATAAAATTTCTTTTCTTCGTCACGGAACGTTCAACAGAACAGCAGAGATGGTTAGGCATAGGCATGTTGCAAACCGGAAGTCGGCAAGTGGATGTTGCTCGGAACCTCAATGTTTCACAGTCAGTTGTAAGCAGACTGTGGAACAGGTATCAAAATTTCCGCATAGTGGCTGATCTGCCTCGGACTGGCCGCCCAAGAGTCACTACACGTCGCCAACATCAACTTCTTGTTACTCAGGCCCTCAGAACTCGGACTCTAAATGCTACTCAACTTCAGCAACACGTTCAACAGACCACTGGGATCCGGGTCTCAACTCAGACAGTACGAAACCGTTTGCACCAAGTGCAATTGGCCTCACGCAGACCGTTTGTAGCTTTGCCCATGTCACCACAACACAGGCGAGCAAGAGTGGATTGCTGCCAACGTTATCATCGGTGGACCAATCAACAGTGGGCATCAGTGATGTTTTCTGATGAGTCCCGTTTCGTTTTGGATTTTCATGATCGTCGAATACGTGTCTGGCGAAGGCGAGGTAAGCGTTACCAGCCTCCTGCAACTGTTGCACACAACCGTTATGGAGGTGGCAGTGTAATGGTGTGGGCAGGCATCTGTAGGAATGACAGGACCGACCTTCACATATGCCAGGTCAATATCACAGGGGACTACTACCGTGACAACATCATCGAGCCTATCGTTGTGCCATTTGCTCAACGGCACGAACCAGATTTAATCTTCCAGGATGACAATGCACGTCCTCACCGTGCTCGCGTCGTCCAAGATCACCTTCAGATGCAGCATATCCGAACGTTACCGTGGTCGCCGATGTCCCCCGACCTGTCTCCTATTGAGCATTTGTGGGACCTTCTGAATAGACGCGTCCAACAACGTCCAGCCGCTCCACATACTCTTCGGCAGTTAGCCCAGGCCCTTCAGCAAGAGTGGCAGAGAATTCCTCAAGACAACATCAGAAGGCTTATTTGCAGTATGAGACGTCATTGCAATGCATGTTTAGCGGCAAACGGGGGCCCTACACGTTTTTAGACATATTGGAATATTTTTGTGAAAATGAAGTACCTACCCCGCCTTGGTTGCCAGTGCGACTAAAATGATGTGAGTTAAGCCATAACACTTCTTATACCGCAAATGTCTTGTTATGATGCTCAAGTTTACTTGTACGAAGGAATAAATGAACTAATTTGAAATATATTGTCTTTGGATAACTTCTAAATTCAATATCCCCTACTTTTTGTGACAGGTATATATGTAAAACTAAATCTCAGAACGTTATTTTTTAAGGATTTTATAGGTCTGGCCCTCTGGTGTTACCCTTTACCATAATCTGGCCCTCGGCCAACCTTAGCTTGGCCACCACTGATATAGAGCATAGTTTCTCAAACTTGTTCAAACCGTGGCGCACTCACCAATGCAAATTTCTGTCGCGGCAGACCTGTGTTCTCAATACTGGACTCTCCATAAATTTATAGTATTTTACAGTTTACACTACATTGACTAATTGTCGTAGATTTTTTTATAGGAGAATTAAGACTTGGGTTGGTCCCCTTTCACCTATCCTCTATGACAGCTTTTAAGGCGTCAGACAGTCTAAACACAGATATATATATATATATATATATATATATATATATATATATATATATATATATATATATATATATATATATATATATATATATATATATATTACATATATTTCTATCTACTCACGGACACGCACATACACGTGACGACAGTTAAACACACAGACGTGGGAAATCTATAACAATGAATATATATATACTAGAACGAGCTGACCAACGCACTGATTTAGTTCAAGAGAGATTTTAATTATCATCTAAAAAATCTTCTCACAACACCTAAAAAAATACATCAAGGAAAACATATACAAATAGTCATAAAATTCAAGAAAACTGCTACAAGGATGATAGCCCCGTTATACTCTGCCCTCTAGGTTTAGCCCACATTCCCGTTAGGAGAAAGATGATGGCCCAAAAAATTACAGATACATATGATTAGGGTCTAATATTGTCCTTCAACAGGAACAATTTAATTAAGCAGCCAATCTTCCGTAAGGAGATTATAAAGTGGGTGAATCAATAATTATCAAAAGAAAACACACTCAGTCCACTTTCACTCGGTTCTTTCATCAGGGTACCCTGGCACACGTGCTTACCTATCTGTACCGCTGTTCGCCGTCTGGCGCAACCTTAGGACACTTCTCTACAGTGAATCTGTATTCTTTGGATAAAGCGAATCCCAGCTCTGCAATTACAGGTTTCTTCCACTGTTTTCGGGGAGCGTTCACTTCACCAGTTAAATTTTTGATTACTGTTAATGTCACTTGAATCAGTTTGGATAAGCAAGTTTAAACGGGCACACAGAGTCAAAAAACACGAGGGTTCCCTTAATTTGGAAAGATGACCAGTGGACAACTTCGTTCAACAGATAGTCTTGGTTCACTATTCACTCTTTCGACAAAATGTCGGAAATGTTAATGTTATTGATTGTAATCTATTCTCGCCGCACGGCAGCAATTTTACATTAGAGTTCAGGAAGAAATAAGATCTGGCTCAAAGGCCCAGAATTTGACACTCAGTCTTTAAAACCCGTTAGTGGGATTGGTATTTCTGTCTATTTCTGATGGCACATGCACTGTCAGACCAGTGTTACTTGAAACCCCACGTGGGTAAAGCTAAGAAATGTCTAATGCTTCTCAAGTATGAAACTCTTTATTACTAAACGCCGGCAAGTTTGGATCACCCCAGTATTCACTGCATAAAATGGAAAAAGCACATATAAAATAATTATACATACTATGTATAAAGATATAACTTATATTTTAAACTGCAAGCGTAGAGCTTATCATTTAACACTTCCCGTGAAATAAGTTATATTATAAAATCAATCATCATGAATTAGAAATACATATAAATATATTTCGTCAACACTCATGAGACATCTAGCAGTTATAAGTTAGTTTGAAAATTTATCTCGCCTGAGTATTAGCAGTTAAATGAAATTGTTTTAATAGCCGAATGGGTTTAGCTAGAAATTTATAATTTATCTTGCTTTCCACTGTACCTCGTCGACTAAAGAAATAACAAACTATTAAAATAATCACTCTGCACACAGAACTAGTTTAAAATGAAATAGGCGATTAAACACTTTATCACTTCACAAAATACTAGAGATCTATTATATATAATATTTACCTCACGCAGAACTACAGACTAAACCATGAACTAGAATACTGTAATCTAATGGTAATCTAGAACTCGGCAAATGCCCAAGAAACTCAGACTTCGCCAAAACACAGATATTAAATCTAGCATAGCGATCTGTCTACTGCAAATTTAAGAGTGAGAATGAAATTAAAGTTTCAAACTTGGGTTAATATTTTAAACCAGACAAAGGAGGAACTCTTTTATTTCGCCAAACCGAAATAGTCCCCCTTCCCGTCTCTGACCCTACGTTTAACACCTGGGCATGTCGTAACTGCCACCTACTGACCGAGAGTGCGCGTGTCAGTTGCGAATCTCCCAGACAAATGTCTGCTCTGAGCTAATGCGTCTGGCGCGGTTCACGCCTCCGTCTAACTATCGGACCGTGAGCGCTCATGTCAGGTGCGAATGCAGAGGGCGATATTCACACTTTCCGAGAAACCGGCCTGAAAAACGCTGTGACAGTTGAAAATGCTATACGATAGGTTGGCCCTATGTCTGAGATGGACTGAGACATAATCGCACCTCTCGTCAAACTGCGCGAATGACATCTGATGCAATAAGGTTACTCGTCAGTATGAGAAAGAAAAACGATGATGGGAAAGAAATATATTTTTCGCAACGAACGAATGCGAAAAACACAGGAAGAGAGCGACAATAATTTGAGAACACGGGTAGAAGAAAAGAAGAGGAAAATATAGAGAATTCAATGAACATAACTCTCCGTGACAGAACGTCCCCCCTTTAAGATATGGAAGCACTCCATGTCTACGTTATGGAATTAAATTTCCTATATCCGTAGTTTCAGGGTGTCTGTCTTCTTCCTTCTCATCTCCCCCCTCCATCTCTGTTCATTTCCTACTCAAGTCTACTCCCAAAGTTTCCTTTCTCTGAAATGTCTCCCATGCGCGCTTGAAAGAGCTTCGCTGCTTCTGACATTTTCCAAAGATTTCCTGTGATTGCAGTGGAGTTTCCCTGCCACTATCGTCATCTTCGTCAGTTTTGGCGATCGTCAGGAGATGGTCGGAGGTCGGCAGTGGTCTTTCCAAGTATCTCTTTAAGACATTTAAATGGAAAACCTTCTCCTTTCCTTGAATAGAGATCTGGTAGTTAGCTTTAGAAATCTTTTTCAGGTCGGTAAACGGCCCTTGCCATTCGATCCTCAGTTGGTTGTTCTCGGTAGGGAGTAACACCAAAACTTTTACTCCTGCTTCTAATTCTCTCTCTTTCGCAACTTTCCTGTATCGGTTAGCGTGCTTTGTGCGTGCTCGCTTAAAGTTAGTCGTTGCTAGGTCCCATCCTAGTTTCAACCTATCCTTTAAATCCGATACGTATTTACTTGCTGAGACAACTGTCTCATCAGCCTTCTGGTCTGTCAGCATCCAAAGTACGGCTTCAAGCGGCCCCTTGATAGGTCTGCCGAATAAAAGCGTCGCTGGCGGAAATCCTGTGGAAGTATGGGGAGATTCTCTGTAGCAAAATAAAGCTGCAGGAATACAAAGATCCCAATCTTCAGGTTTCACTTGTGCCAGCTTACTTAACATCATGTTGAGGTTTCCATTAACACGTTCCACGAGCCCATTTCCGGCCGGAGTATAAGGCTTTGTGTAGATGTGTTGGGTCCTCAAGATCTTCACGATCTCATCCATCAACAGGTTTCGGTATGGAGATCCGTTATCCGTCAACACTTATTGAGGGAATCCCAACCGAGTGAAAATCTGCACGAGGGCTTCTGCGACATGCTTGGCATCTGCGCATGTTAGCGGGATAGCTTCTGCCCATAAAGTGCATGTATCGACTAAGGTCAGGATAAACCTGTTCCTTCTTTTAGTCCTTTCTAAGGGTCCTAAAATGTCGATCACAACCCGTTCGAATGGTGTTCCCACTATTGGCATTTCACCAAAAGAGACTGGGGGTGCCCGTTGCTTGGGTGGCACACGTTGGCACTGGGCACAGGATTTGACATACCTGATAATCTCAGTATTTACTCCTGGCCACCAATAATGAGTGGTTATCCGTTGGTTTGTGGCGTTCTGTCCAATATGTCCGCTAAAGGGAAGAGAGTGCCCCATTTCTAGGATTTGGCTTCTGTACTGTTTCGGTACTAGGAGCTGATTGTAACCTTGGTCAGGCTTGCCCGTTCTGCGATAAAGTACGCCATCCTTAGAAAAAATGTCCCCGTGTTGTCTGGGTTCCTTAGCCATGGGCAGTTTCCTAAAGCAGGGTGCCAAAGTAGGGTCCTTGTATTGCGCTTCTTTAAGTTCCATGGGTAACAAATTAGGCGCAGGCTCCCGTTCCTTCTTGGTTTGCCCTCTTGTAGTTACTGCTGCCCCAATCGGCTGTTCCGGTTTCCCAATACACACGTATCTCCCGCCAAGTATGACTGGGTAGATGGGGTCATCCATAACAGCTGATTTGATCACGCCTCTGACAAAATCGGAGTGGATCTCCACCAATGCGATGGGAAGCGCTGTAGGTGCATCACTCTTACGAACTCCACAAAGTTGGACGGTCTCTGCTGTCTCTTGACCGGGTTTGACCAGGTTTCTGGCAACAATGCAATCATAAGAAAGCCCCGTGTCAAATAAACAAGAAGTTTGAGAACCGTTCATAATAACAGTACCTCGCGTTGAGGGTGTATCCCCAACAGGTTGGGAATCACTGTCAATAATTCCGCCTTGCGAGACTGTTAGCAAGCATCCGATGCGTTTCGGCTCGGTGTGCTCACTCTGATCGTCTGCCCCGTGCGCAGGGGTTCTCCCTTTGCCACCTTGTCATTTCTGGCTACGCTGCCATGAAGGGCGGTCGGGTTGATCAGACTGTTTGGGGTGGTTGGGGTACTTGTTCTTGTAGAACTTGGATTTTTTAGGAGGGGGGTTTTGAGGTCCATTTTCTCTGTGATTATTCTGATTAGAAGCCTGAGAAGATTGCTCTAGATTATGTTTTCGAAAATGCTCCTCTGTCGGTTTCCGTTTTGTGGCCGGTAGTTCAGCCAGCGCATTTTGATAACGCTCAGACTTCTCTAAGATGTCTTCAAGTTTTTCTGCCCCCTGCTCAGCTAGAAACCTCCGGGTATCTGCAGACAAAGTGTTCTTTATTTGTTCTGTTAGAACAAATTCCTCCAGACCTTCATAGGTAGAGGGGAGCTGTGAAAGCTCAAGGCACTTTGTTAGGTATCCCTTCAAACGAGACGAGAACTCTTGAAAAGTTTCAGAGCTCTCTTTCCTGCTGTTGCGAAACAGTTGCAGAAATTTGCGAGCATTCATTTCAAAGCGCCCCAGTAACGCTTTCTTCAACACATCATAGTTGTCTTGTTGGCAGCTTTCCAGTTTGGCGTAAACATCAAACGCACTGCTTTTCAGCGCCTGTGAAAGCTTCATGTTCCAACGCGACCTTTCTAAACCGTACAGAGTTGCAATTTTCTCAAACTTTTCTAGATACGTGTCAACCTTCTCATTAGGACAAGGGAAAGATTCTAGCGGAAAAGACATAGCAGTGAGATGAGTAGATTGAGTGTTAGAAGGATCAGTTAAGGAAGAATGAGGAGAAGACTCTCCATTGCTGGAGGTAGAGGCAGCACCACGACTTTGGAATTCTAGAGTTTTAAGAGCCAACTCATGCTGTCTCTCTTCCCTCTCCTTCTCATGCTGTCTCTCCCTCTCCTTCTCTCTTTCCTCATGCTGCTGTCTCTTCTTCTCTCTTTCCTCTCTGTCCTCCCTCTCCTTCTCATGCTGTCTCTCCTTCTCTCTTTCTCTCTCCCTGCGGATTTCCATTTCCTCGTCCATCTTCTTCTGCTCTTTAGCTTCAGCTGCTTTCCTCTCCGCATCATATCTCTCAAGTTCGTCTCTGACAAATGCTTTCGCTTCCTCTCCTTCCAGTTCCTCCTCTCTCGCTTCGTCCCTGAGGAGTTGTCTAAGCTTTGCCCTCTCGGCCATATTAAGTCAGTTACTGAGACTAGTGGAGAAAGAAAATAGGAAAAAGGATACACTGGTTCCTACCACTTACGAGAAAATACCAAATAAAAGATGATATGCTTAACCCTGGGATACCTCCTCCAAAATAAAATCTAACTATCGCTGCTATTAATCGGCAATAAAGCACCTAATGCAAACACGACTACGATAACTAAATGGTAGTTAGGATTACTCACTGAAAAATAAGTTGCTACAGTGGAAAACAAAATTATTATTGCAAAAATTTAAGAGAAAAATAATCCCTTAATTTTAAAACCCATTATAAGTTCGCCCCTGAAGTCAGATCGGGTAAGGGAGGCAATTAATCTGGACGAAAAGAGTCCGAAACGCACTCCTTAACTTAGTTCAAACACCGTTCTGCCTCAGTACCCAGTGAATGTAATACACTCACCACTTTACCAGCGTTTAGTATTACAAATCAACAATTAACATACATTCCGACAAAATCCACCTGCATCCCAAATGTATATTATTCAAATGCTGTGGAAAAAAAACTTATCAGTTTGTGTGGTCAGCACGCCCGTAAACAGATCGTTAGTCTAGGGGATAAATTATTTAAAGATATAACAACTCACAAGACATCAAACTCTTACTCTATTTCAGAATAAAGAATCTTAAGTTCAAAATCCAGATAGACGAGTCCACATTTGTCGTACTCGTCTTCCTATTCTAAGTTCAAAAATCCTTCGGACGAGACCACATTTGTCGTACTCGTCTTCCTATTCTAAGTTCAAAAATCCTTCGGACGAGACCACATTTGTCGTAGATTTTTTGATAGGAGAATTAAGACTTGGGTTGGTCTATTCTGAATAGGTTAGATTAGGTGATAGACACAGTGAGAGTTAGTAAAAAGAAATAGAATTTCCACAAGTGAGATGATAGACTGTGATATAGAGGCTGTCTCTGAAAAAATCGAGGAAATCTTCTCTCTTTCACCTATCCTCTACGACAGCTTTTAAGGCGTCAGACAGTCTAAACACACACATATATATATATATATATATATATATATATATATATATATATATATATATATATATTACATATATTTCTATCTACTCACGGGCACGCACATACACGTGACGACAGTTAAACACACAGACGTGGGAAATCTATAACAATGAATATATATATATACTAGAACGAGCTGACCAACGCACTGATTTAGTTCAAGAGAGATTTTAATTATCATCTAAAAAATCTTCTCACAACACCTAAAAAATACATCAAGGAAAACATATACAAATAGTCATAAAATTCAAGAAAACTGCTACAAGGATGATAGCCCCGTTATACTCTGCCCTCTAGGTTTAGCCCACATTCCCGTTAGGAGAAAGATGATGGCCCAAAAAATTACAGATACATATGATTAGGGTCTAATATTGTCCTTCAACAGGAACAATTTAATTAAGCAGCCAATCTTCCGTAAGGAGATTATAAAGTGGGTGAATCAATAATTATCAAAAGAAAACTCACTCAGTCCACTTTCACTCGGTTCTTTCATCAGGGTACCCTGGCACACGTGCTTACCTATCTGTACCGCTGTTCGCCGTCTGGCGCAACCTTAGGACACTTCTCTACAGTGAATCTGTATTCTTTGGATAAAGCGAATCCCAGCTCTGCAATTACAGGTTTCTTCCACTGTTTTCGGGGAGCGTTCACATCACCAGTTAAATTTTTGATTACTGTTAATGTCACTTGAATCAGTTTGGATAAGCAAGTTTAAACGGGCACACAGAGTAAAAAAACACGAGGGTTCCCTTAATTTGGAAAGATGACCAGGAGACAACTTCGTTCAACAGATAGTCTTGGTTCACTATTCACTCTTTCGACAAAATGTCGGAAATGTTAATGTTATTGATTGTAATCTATTCTCGCCGCACGGCAGACATTTTTACATTAGAGTTCAGGAAAAAATAAGATCTGGCTCAAAGGCCCAAAATTTGACACTCAGTCTTTAAAACCCGTTAGTGGGATTGGTATTTCTGTCTATCTCTGATGGCACATGCACTGTCAGACCAGTGTTACTTGAAACCCCACGTGGGTAAAGCTAAGAAATGTCTAATGCTTCTCAAGTATGAAACTCTTTATTACTAAACGCCGGCAAGTTTGGATCACCCCAGTATTCACTGCATAAAATGGAAAAAGCACATATAAAATAATTATACATACTATGTATAAAGATATAACTTATATTTTAAACTGCAAGCGTAGAGCTTATCATTTAACACTTCCCGTGAAATAAGTTATATTATAAAATCAATCATCATGAATTAGAAATACATATAAATATATTTCGTCAACACTCATGAGACATCTAGCAGTTATAAGTTAGTTTGAAAATTTATCTCGCCTGAGTATTAGCAGTTAAATGAAATTGTTTTAATAGCCGAATGGGTTTAGCTAGAAATTTATAATTTATCTTGCTTTCCACTGTACCTCGTCGACTAAAGAAATAACAAACTATTAAAATAATCACTCTGCACACAGAACTAGTTTAAAATGAAATAGGCGATTAAACACTTTATCACTTCACAAAATACTAGAGATCTATTATATATAATATTTACCTCACGCAGAACTACAGACTAAACCATGAACTAGAATACTGTAATCTAATGGTAATCTAGAACTCGGCAAATGCCCAAGAAACTCAGACTTCGCCAAAACACAGATATTAAATCTAGCATAGCGATCTGTCTACTGCAAATTTAAGAGTGAGAATGAAATTAAAGTTTCAAACTTGGGTTAATATTTTAAACCAGACAAAGGAGGAACTCTTTTATTTCGCCAAACCGAAATAGTCCCCCTTCCCGTCTCTGACCCTACGTTTAACACCTGGGCATGTCGTAACTGCCACCTACTGACCGAGAGTGCGCGTGTCAGTTGCGAATCTCCCAGACAAATGTCTGCTCTGAGCTAATGCGTCTGGCGCGGTTCACGACTCCGTCTAACTATCGGACCGTGAGCGCTCATGTCAGGTGCGAATGCAGAGGGCGATATTCACACTTTCCGAGAAACCGGCCTGAAAAACGCTGTGACAGGTGAAAATGCTATACGATAGGTCGGCCCTATGTCTGAGATGGACTGAGACATAATTGCACCTCTCGTCAAACTGCGCGAATGACATCTGATGCAATAAGGTTACTCGTCAGTATAAGAAAGAAAAACGATGATGGGAAAGAAATATATTTTTCGCAACGAACGAATGCGAAAAACACAGGAAGAGAGCGACAATAATTTGAGAACACGGGTAGAAGAAAAGAAGAGGAAAATATAGAGAATTCAATGAACATAACTCTCCGTGACAGAACGTCCCCCTTTTAAGATATGGAAGCACTCCATGTCTACGTTATGGAATTAAATTTCCTATATCCGTAGTTTCAGGGTGTCTGTCTTCTTCCTTCTCATCTCCCCCCTCCATCTCTGTTCATTTCCTACTCAAGTCTACTCCCAAAGTTTCCTTTCTCTGAAATGTCTCCCATGCGCGCTTGAAAGAGCGTCGCCGCTTCTGACATTTTCCAAAGATTTCCTGTGATTGCAGTGGAGTTTCCCTGCCACTATCGTCATCTTCGTCAGTTTTGGCGATCGTCAGGAGATGGTCGGAGGTCGGCACTGGTCTTTCCAAGTATCTCTTTAAGCGATTTAAATGGAAAACCTTCTCCTTTCCTTGAATAGAGATCTGGTAGTTAGCTTTAGAAATATTTTTCAGGTCGGTAAACGGCCCTTGCCATTCGATCCTCAGTTGGTTGTTCTCGGTAGGGAGTAACACCAAAACTTTTACTCCTGCTTCTAATTCTCTCTCTTTCGCGACTTTCCTGTATCGGTTAGCGTGCTTTGTGCGTGCTCGCTTAAAGTTAGTCGTTGCTAGGTCACATCCTAGTTTCAACCTATCCTTTAAATCCGATACGTATTTACTTGCTGAGACAACTGTCTCATCAGCCTTCTGGTCTGTCAGCATCCAAAGTACGGCTTCAAGCGGCCCCTTGATAGGTCTGCCGAATAAAAGCGTCGCTGGCGGAAATCCTGTGGAAGTATGGGGAGATTCTCTGTAGCCAAAAAAAGCTGCAGGAATACAAAGATCCCAATCTTCAGGTTTCACTTGTGCCAGCTTACTTAACATCATGTTGAGGTTTCCATTAACACGTTCCACGAGCCCATTTCCGGCCGGAGTATAAGGCTTTGTGTAGATGTGTTGGGTCCTCAAGATCTTTACGATCTCATCCATCAACAGGTTTCGGTATGGAGATCCGTTATCCGTCAACACTTATTGAGGGAATCCCAACCGAGTGAAAATCTGCACGAGGGCTTCTGCGACATGCTTGGCATCTGCGCATGTTAGCTGGATAGCTTCTGCCCATAAAGTGCATGTATCGACTAAGGTCAGGATAAACCTGTTCCTTCTTTTAGTCCTTTCTAAGGGTCCTAAAATGTCGATCACAACCCGTTCGAATGGTGTTCCCACTATTGGCATTTCACCAAAAGAGACTGGGGGTGCCCGTTGCTTGGGTGGCACACGTTGGCACTGGGCACAGGATTTGACATACCTGATAATCTCAGTATTTACTCCTGGCCACCAATAATGAGTGGTTATCCGTTGGTTTGTGGCGTTCTGTCACATATGTCCGCTAAAGGGAAGAGAGTGCCCCATTTCTAGGATTTGGCTTCTGTACTGTTTCGGTACTAGGAGCTGATTGTAACCTTGGTCAGGCTTGCCCGTTCTGCGATAAAGTACGCCATCCTTAGAAAAAAATGTCCCCGTGTTGTCTGGGTTCCTTAGCCATGAGCAGTTTCCTAAAGCAGGGTGCCAAAGTAGGGTCCTTGTATTGCGCTTCTTTAAGTTCCATGGGTAACAAATTAGGCGCAGGCTCCCGTTCCTTCTTGGTTTGCCCTCTTGTAGTTACTGCTGCCCCAATCGGCTCTTCCGGTTTTCCAATACACACGTATCTCCCGCCAAGTATGACTGGGTAGATGGGGTCATCCATAACAGCTGATTTGATCACGCCTCTAACAAAATCGGAGTGGATCTCCACCAATGCGATGGGAAGCGCTGTAGGTGCATCACTCTTACGAGCTCCACAAAGTTGGACGGTCTCTGCTGTCTGTTGACCGGGTTTGACCAGGTTTCTGGCAACAATGCAATCATAAGAAAGCCCCGTGTCAAATAAACAAGAAGTTTGAGAACCGTTCATAATAACAGTACCTCGCGTTGAGGGTGTATCCCCAACAGGTTGGGAATCACTGTCAATAATTCCGCCTTGCGAGACTGTTAGCAAGCATCCGATGCGTTTCGGCTCGGTGTGCTCACTCTGATCGTCTGTCCCGTGCGCAGGGGTTCTCCCTTTGCCACCTTGTCATTTCTGGCTACGCTGCCATGAAGGGCGGTCGGGTTGATCAGACTGTTTGGGGTGGTTGGGGTACTTGTTCTTGTAGAACTTGGATTTTTCAGGAGGGGGGTTTTGAGGTCCAGTTTCTCTGTGATTATTCTGATTAGAAGCCTGAGAAGATTGCTCTAGATTATGTTTTCGAAAATGCTCCTCTGTCGGTTTCCGTTTTGTGGCCGGTAGTTCAGCCAGCGCATTTTGATAACGCTCAGACTTCTCTAAGATGTCTTCAAGTTTTTCTGCCCCCTGCTCAGCTAGAAATCTCCGGGTATCTGCAGACAAAGTGTTCTTTATTTGTTCTGTTAGAACAAATTCCTCCAGACCTTCATAGGTAGAGGGGAGCTGTGAAAGCTCAAGGCACTTTGTTAGGTATCCCTTCAAACGAGACGAGAACTGTTGAAAAGTTTCAGAGCTCTCTTTCCTGCTGTTGCGAAACAGTTGCAGAAATTTGCGAGCATTCATTTCAAAGCGCCCCAGTAACGCTTTCTTCAACACATCATAGTTGTCTTGTTGGCAGCTTTCCAGTTTGGCGTAAACATCAAACGCACTGCTTTTCAGCGCCTGTGAAAGCTTCATGTTCCAACGCGACCTTTCTAAACCGTACAGAGTTGCAATTTTCTCAAATTTTTCTAGATACGTGTCAACCTTCTCATTAGGACAAGGGAAAGATTCTAGCGGAAAAGACATAGCAGTGAGATGAGTAGATTGAGTGTTAGAAGGATCAGTTAAGGAAGAATGAGGAGAAGACTCTCCATTGCTGGAGGTAGAGGCAGCACCACGACTTTGGAATTCTAGAGTTTTAAGAGCCAACTCATGCTGTCTCTCTTCCCTCTCCTTCTCATGCTGTCTCTCCCTCTCCTTCTCTCTTTCCTCATGCTGTCTCTTCTTCTCTCTTTCCTCTCTGTCCTCCCTCTCCTTCTCATGCTGTCTCTCCTTCTCTCTTTCTCTCTCCCTGCGGATTTCCATTTCCTCGTCCATCTTCTTCTGCTCTTTAGCTTCAGCTGCTTTCCTCTCCGCATCATATCTCTCAAGTTCGTCTCTGACAAATGCTTTCGCTTCCTCTCCTTCCAGTTCCTCCTCTCTCGCTTCGTCCCTGAGGAGTTGTCTAAGCTTTGCCCTCTCGGCCATATTAAGTCAGTTACTGAGACTAGTGGAGAAAGAAAATAGGAAAAAGGATACACTGGTTCCTACCACTTACGATAAAATACCAAATAAAAGATGATATGCTTAACCCTGGGATACCTCCTCCAAAATAAAATCTAACTATCGCTGCTATTAATCGGCTATAAAGCACCTAATGCAAACACGACTACGATAACTAAATGGTAGTTAGGATTACTCACTGAAAAATAAGTGGAAAACAAAATTATTATTGCAAAAATTAAAGAGAAAAATAATCCCTTAATTTTAAAACCCACTATAAGTTCGCCCCTGAAGTCAGATCGGGTAAGGGAGGCAATTAATCTGGACGAAAAGAGTCCGAAACGCACTCCTTAACTTAGTTCAAACACCGTTCTGCCTCAGTACCCAGTGAATGTAATACACTCACCACTTTACCAGCGTTTAGTATTACAAATCAACAATTAACATACATTCCGACAAAATCCACCTGTAACTCAAATGTATATTATTCAAATGCTGTGGAAAAAAAAACTTATCAGTTTGTGTGGTCAGCACGCCCGTAAACAGATCGTTAGTCTAGGGGATAAATTATTTAAAGATATAACAACTCACAAGACATCAAACTCTTACTCTATTTCAGAATAAAGAATCTTAAGTTCAAAATCCAGATAGACGAGTCCACATTTGTCGTACTCGTCTTCCTATTCTAAGTTCAAAAATCCTTCGGACGAGACCACATTTGTCGTACTCGTCTTCCTATTCTAAGTTCAAAAATCCTTCGGACGAGACCACATTTGTCGTAGATTTTTAGATAGGAGAATTAAGACTTGGGTTGGTCCCTTCTGAATAGGTTAGATTAGGTGATAGACACAGTGAGAGTTAGTAAAAAGAAATAGAATTTCCACAAGTGAGATGATAGACTGTGATATAGAGGCTGTCTCTGAAAAAATCGAGGAAATCTTCTCTCTTTCACCTATCCTCTACGACAGCTTTTAAGGCGTCAGACAGTCTAAACACAGATATATATATATATATATATATATATATATATATATATATATATATATATATATATTACATATATTTCTATCTACTCACGGGCACGCACATACACGTGACGACAGTTAAACACACAGACGTGGGAAATCTATAACAATGAATATATATATATATATACTAGAACGAGCTGACCAACGCACTGATTTAGTTCAAGAGAGATTTTAATTATCATCTAAAAAATCTTCTCACAACACCTACAAAAATACATCAAGGAAAACATATACAAATAGTCATAAAATTCAAGAAAACTGCTACAAGGATGATAGCCCCGTTATACTCTGCCCTCTAGGTTTAGCCCACATTCCCGTTAGGAGAAAGATGATGGCCCAAAAAATTACAGATACATATGATTAGGGTCTAATATTGTCCTTCATAAGGAACAATTTAATTAAGCAGCCAATCTTCCGTAAGGAGATTATAAAGTGGGTGAATCAATAGTTATCAAAAAAAAACTCACTCAGTCCACTTTCACTCGGTTCTTTCATCAGGGTACCCTGGCACACGTGCTTACCTATCTGTACCGCTGTTCGCCGTCTGGCGCAACCTTAGGACACTTCTCTACAGTGAATCTGTATTCTTTGGATAAAGCGAATCCCAGCTCTGCAATTACAGGTTTCTTCCACTGTTTTCGGGGAGCGTTCACTTCACCAGTTAAATTTTTGATTACTGTTAATGTCACTTGAATCAGTTTGGATAAGCAAGTTTAAACGGGCACACAGAGTCAAAAAACACGAGGGTTCCCTTAATTTGGAAAGATGACCAGTGGACAACTTCGTTCAACAGATAGTCTTGGTTCACTATTCACTCTTTCGACAAAATGTCGGAAATGTTAATGTTATTGATTGTAATCTATTCTCGCCGCACGGCAGCAATTTTACATTAGAGTTCAGGAAGAAATAAGATCTGGCTCAAAGGCCCAGAATTTGACACTCAGTCTTTAAAACCCGTTAGTGGGATTGGTATTTCTGTCTATCTCTGATGGCACATGCACTGTCAGACCAGTGTTACTTGAAACCCCACGTGGGTAAAGCTAAGAAATGTCTAATGCTTCTCAAGTATGAAACTCTTTATTACTAAACGCCGGCAAGTTTGGATCACCCCAGTATTCACTGCATAAAATGGAAAAAGCACATATAAAATAATTATACATACTATGTATAAAGATATAACTTATATTTTAAACTGCAAGCGTAGAGCTTATCATTTAACACTTCCCGTGAAATAAGTTATATTATAAAATCAATCATCATGAATTAAAAATACATATAAATATATTTCGTCAACACTCATGAGACATCTAGCAGTTATAAGTTAGTTTGAAAATTTATTTCGCCTGAGTATTAGCAGTTAAATGAAATTTTTTTAGTAGCCGAATGGGTTTAGCTAGAAATTTATAATTTATCTTGCTTTCCACTGTAACTCGTCGACTAAAGAAATAACAAACTATTAAAATAATCACTCTGCACACAGAACTAGTTTAAAATGAAATAGGCGATTAAACACTTTATCACTTCACAAAATACTAGAGATCTATTTTATATATAATATTTACCTCACGCAGAACTACAGACTAAACCATGAACTAGAATACTGTAATCTAATGGTAATCTAGAACTCGGCAAATGCCCAAGAAACTCAGACTTCGCCAAAACACAGATATTAAATCTAGCATAGCGATCTGTCTACTGCAAATTTAAGAGTGAGAATGAAATTAAAGTTTCAAACTTGGGTTAATATTTTAAACCAGACAAAGGAGGAACTCTTTTATTTCGCCAAACCGAAATAGTCCCCCTTCCCGTCTCTGACCCTACGTTTAACACCTGGGCATGTCGTAACTGCCACCTACTGACCGAGAGTGCGCGTGTCAGTTGCGAATCTCCCAGACAAATGTCTGCTCTGAGCTAATGCGTCTGGCGCGGTTCACGCCTCCGTCTAACTATCGGACCGTGAGCGCTCATGTCAGGTGCGAATGCAGAGGGCGATATTCACACTTTCCGAGAAACCGGCCTGAAAAACGCTGTGACAGGTGAAAATGCTATACGATAGGTCGGCCCTATGTCTGAGATGGACTGAGACATAATCGCACCTCTCGTCAAACTGCGCGAATGACATCTGATGCAATAAGGTTACTCGTCAGTATGAGAAAGAAAAACGATGATGGGAAAGAAATATATTTTTCGCAACGAACGAATGCGAAAAACACAGGAAGAGAGCGACAATAATTTGAGAACACGGGTAGAAGAAAAGAAGAGGAAAATATAGAGAATTCAATGAACATAACTCTCCGTGACAGAACGTCCCCCCTTTAAGATATGGAAGCACTCCATGTCTACGTTATGGAATTAAATTTCCTATATCCGTAGTTTCAGGGTGTCTGTCTTCTTCCTTCTCATCTCCCCCCTCCATCTCTGTTCATTTCCTACTCAAGTCTACTCCCAAAGTTTCATTTCTCTGAAATGTCTCCCATGCGCGCTTGAAAGAGCGTCGCCGCTTCTGACATTTTCCAAAGATTTCCTGTGATTGCAGTGGAGTTTCCCTGCCACTATCGTCATCTTCGTCAGTTTTGGCGATCGTCAGGAGATGGTCGGAGGTCGGCACTGGTCTTTCCACGTATCTCTTTAAGAGATTTAAATGGAAAACCTTCTCCTTTCCTTGAATAGAGATCTGGTAGTTAGCTTTAGAAATCTTTTTCAGGTCGGTAAACGGCCCTTGCCATTCGATCCTCAGTTGGTTGTTCTCGGTAGGGAGTAACACCAAAACTTTTACTCCTGCTTCTAATTCTCTCTCTTTCGCGACTTTCCTGTATCGGTTAGCGTGCTTTGTGCATGCTCGCTTAAAGTTAGTCGTTGCTAGGTCCCATCCTAGTTTCAACCTATCCTTTAAATCCGATACGTATTTACTTGCTGAGACAACTGTCTCATCAGCCTTCTGGTCTGTCAGCATCCAAAGTACGGCTTCAAGCGACCCCTTGATAGGTCTGCCGAATAAAAGCGTCGCTGGAGGAAATCCTGTGGAAGTATGGGGAGATTCTCTGTAGCCAAATAAAGCTGCAGGAATACAAAGATCCCAATCTTCAGGTTTCACTTGTGCCAGCTTACTTAACATCATGTTGAGGTTTTCATTAACACGTTCCACGAGCCCATTTCCGGCCGGAGTATAAGGCTTTGTGTAGATGTGTTGGGTCCTCAAGATCTTCACGATCTCATCCATCAACAGGTTTCGGTATGGAGATCCGTTATCCGTCAACACTTATTGAGGGAATCCCAACCGAGTGAAAATCTGCACGAGGGCTTCTGCGACATGCTTGGCATCTGCGCATGTTAGCGGGATAGCTTCTGCCCATAAAGTGCATGTATCGACTAAGGTCAGGATAAACCTGTTCCTTCTTTTAGTCCTTTCTAAGGGTCCTAAAATGTCGATCACAACCCGTTCGAATGGTGTTCCCACTATTGGCATTTCACCAAAAGAGACTGGGGGTGCCCGTTGCTTGGGTGGCACACGTTGGCACTGGGCACAGGATTTGACATACCTGATAATCTCAGTATTTACTCCTGGCCACCAATAATGAGTGGTTATCCGTTGGTTTGTGGCGTTCTGTCACATATGTCCGCTAAAGGGAAGAGAGTGCCCCATTTCTAGGATTTGGCTTCTGTACTGTTTCGGTACTAGGAGCTGATTGTAACCTTGGTCAGGCTTGCCCGTTCTGCGATAAAGTACGCCATCCTTAGAAAAAAATGTCCCCGTGTTGTCTGGGTTCCTTAGCCATGGGCAGTTTCCTAAAGCAGGGTGCCAAAGTAGGGTCCTTGTATTGCGCTTCTTTAAGTTCCATGGGTAACAAATTAGGCGCAGGCTCCCGTTCCTTCTTGGTTTGCCCTCTTGTAGTTACTGCTGCCCCAATCGGCTCTTCCGGTTTTCCAATACACACGTATCTCCCGCCAAGTATGACTGGGTAGATGGGGTCATCCATAACAGCTGATTTGATCACGCCTCTAACAAAATCGGAGTGGATCTCCACCAATGCGATGGGAAGCGCTGTAGGTGCATCACTCTTACGAGCTCCACAAAGTTGGACGGTCTCTGCTGTCTCTTGACCGGGTTTGACCAGGTTTCTGGCAACAATGCAATCATAAGAAAGCCCCGTGTCAAATAAACAAGAAGTTTGAGAACCGTTCATAATAACAGTACCTCGCGTTGAGGGTGTATCCCCAACAGGTTGGGAATCACTGTCAATAATTCCGCCTTGCGAGACTGTTAGCAAGCATCCGATGCGTTTCGGCTCGGTGTGCTCACTCTGATCGTCTGTCCCGTGCGCAGGGGTTCTCCCTTTGCCACCTTGTCATTTCTGGCTACGCTGCCATGAAGGGCGGTCGGGTTGATCAGACTGTTTGGGGTGGTTGGGGTACTTGTTCTTGTAGAACTTGGATTTTTCAGGAGGGGGGTTTTGAGGTCCAGTTTTCTCTGTGGTTATTCTGATTAGAAGCCTGAGAAGATTGCTCTAGATTATTTTTTTTGGAAATGCTCCTCTGTCGGTTTCCGTTTTGTGGCCGGTAGTTCAGCCAGCGCATTTTGATAACGCTCAGACTTCTCTAAGATGTCTTCAAGTTTTTCTGCCCCCTGCTCAGCTAGAAATCTCCGGGTATCTGCAGACAAAGTGTTCTTTATTTGTTCTGTTAGAACAAATTCCTCCAGACCTTCATAGGTAGAGGGGAGCTGTGAAAGCTCAAGGCACTTTGTTAGGTATCCCTTCAAACGAGACGAGAACTGTTGAAAAGTTTCAGAGCTCTCTTTCCTGCTGTTGCGAAACAGTTGCAGAAATTTGCGAGCATTCATTTCAAAGCGCCCCAGTAACGCTTTCTTCAACACATCATAGTTGTCTTGTTGGCAGCTTTCCAGTTTGGCGTAAACATCAAACGCACTGCTTTTCAGCGCCTGTGAAAGCTTCATGTTCCAACGCGACCTTTCTAAACCGTACAGAGTTGCAATTTTCTCAAATTTTTCTAGATACGTGTCAACCTTCTCATTAGGACAAGGGAAAGATTCTAGCGGAAAAGACATAGCAGTGAGATGAGTAGATTGAGTGTTAGAAGGATCAGTTAAGGAAGAATGAGGAGAAGACTCTCCATTGCTGGAGGTAGAGGCAGCACCACGACTTTGGAATTCTAGAGTTTTAAGAGCCAACTCATGCTGTCTCTCTTCCCTCTCCTTCTCATGCTGTCTCTCCCTCTCCTTCTCTCTTTCCTCATGCTGTCTCTTCTTCTCTCTTTCCTCTCTGTCCTCCCTCTCCTTCTCATGCTGTCTCTCCTTCTCTCTTTCTCTCTCCCTGCGGATTTCCATTTCCTCGTCCATCTTCTTCTGCTCTTTAGCTTCAGCTGCTTTCCTCTCCGCATCATATCTCTCAAGTTCGTCTCTGACAAATGCTTTCGCTTCCTCTCCTTCCAGTTCCTCCTCTCTCGCTTCGTCCCTGAGGAGTTGTCTAAGCTTTGCCCTCTCGGCCATATTAAGTCAGTTACTGAGACTAGTGGAGAAAGAAAATAGGAAAAAGGATACACTGGTTCCTACCACTTACGAGAAAATACCAAATAAAAGATGATATGCTTAACCCTGGGATACCTCCTCCAAAATAAAATCTAACTATCGCTGCTATTAATCGGCAATAAAGCACCTAATGCAAACACGACTACGCCAACTAAATGGTAGTTAGGATTACTCACTGAAAAATAAGTTGCTACAGTGGAAAACAAAATTATTATTGCAAAAATTTAAGAGAAAAATAATCCCTTAATTTTAAAACCCACTATAAGTTCGCCCCTGAAGTCAGATCGGGTAAGGGAGGCAATTAATCTGGACGAAAAGAGTCCGAAACGCACTCCTTAACTTAGTTCAAACACCGTTCTGCCTCAGTACCCAGTGAATGTAATACACTCACCACTTTACCAGCGTTTAGTATTACAAATCAACAATTAACATACATTCCGACAAAATCCACCTGTAACTCAAATGTATATTATTCAAATGCTGTGGAAAAAAAAACTTATCAGTTTGTGTGGTCAGCACGCCCGTAAACAGATCGTTAGTCTAGGGGATAAATTATTTAAAGATATAACAACTCACAAGACATCAAACTCTTACTCTATTTCAGAATAAAGAATCTTAAGTTCAAAATCCAGATAGACGAGTCCACATTTGTCGTACTCGTCTTCCTATTCTAAGTTCAAAAATCCTTCGGACGAGACCACATTTGTCGTACTCGTCTTCCTATTCTAAGTTCAAAAATCCTTCGGACGAGACCACATTTGTCGTAGATTTTTTGATAGGAGAATTAAGACTTGGGTTGGTCCCTTCTGAATAGGTTAGATTAGGTGATAGACACAGTGAGAGTTAGTAAAAAGAAATAGAATTTCCACAAGTGAGATGATAGACTGTGATATAGAGGCTGTCTCTGAAAAAATCGAGGAAATCTTCTCTCTTTCACCTATCCTCTACGACAGCTTTTAAGGCGTCAGACAGTCTAAACACAGATATATATATATTACATATATTTCTATCTACTCACGGGCACGCACATACACGTGACGACAGTTAAACACACAGACGTGGGAAATCTATAACAATGAATATATATATATACTAGAACGAGCTGACCAACGCACTGATTTAGTTCAAGAGAGATTTTAATTATCATCTAAAAAAATCTTCTCACAACACCTAAAAAAATACATCAAGGAAAAACATATACAAATAGTCATAAAATTCAAGAAAACTGCTACAAGGATGATAGCCCCGTTATACTCTGCCCTCTAGGTTTAGCCCACATTCCCGTTAGGAGAAAGATGATGGCCCAAAAAATTACAGATACATATGATTAGGGTCTAATATTGTCCTTCAACAGGAACAATTTAATTAAGCAGCCAATCTTCCGTAAGGAGATTATAAAGTGGGTGAATCAATAATTATCAAAAGAAAACTCACTCAGTCCACTTTCACTCGGTTCTTTCATCAGGGTACCCTGGCACACGTGCTTACCTATCTGTACCGCTGTTCGCCGTCTGGCGCAACCTTAGGACACTTCTCTACAGTGAATCTGTATTCTTTGGATAAAGCGAATCCCAGCTCTGCAATTACAGGTTTCTTCCACTGTTTTCGGGGAGCGTTCACTTCACCAGTTAAATTTTTGATTACTGTTAATGTCACTTGAATCAGTTTGGATAAGCAAGTTTAAACGGGCACACAGAGTAAAAAAAACACGAGGGTTCCCTTAATTTGGAAAGATGACCAGTGGACAACTTCGTTCAACAGATAGTCTTGGTTCACTATTCACTCTTTCGACAAAATGTCGGAAATGTTAATGTTATTGATTGTAATCTATTCTCGCCGCACGGCAGCAATTTTACATTAGAGTTCAGGAAGAAATAAGATCTGGCTCAAAGGCCCAGAATTTGACACTCAGTCTTTAAAACCCGTTAGTGGGATTGGTATTTCTGTCTATCTCTGATGGCACATGCACTGTCAGACCAGTGTTACTTGAAACCCCACGTGGGTAAAGCTAAGAAATGTCTAATGCTTCTCAAGTATGAAACTCTTTATTACTAAACGCCGGCAAGTTTGGATCACCCCAGTATTCACTGCATAAAATGGAAAAAGCACATATAAAATAATTATACATACTATGCATAAAGATATAACTTATATTTTAAACTGCAAGCGTAGAGCTTATCATTTAACACTTCCCGTGAAATAAGTTATATTATAAAATCAATCATCATGAATTAGAAATACATATAAATATATTTCGTCAACACTCATGAGACATCTAGCAGTTATAAGTTAGTTTGAAAAAGTATCTCGCCTGAGTATTAGCAGTTAAATGAAATTGTTTTAATAGCCGAATGGGTTTAGCTAGAAATTTATAATTTATCTTGCTTTCCACTGTACCTCGTCGACTAAAGAAATAACAAACTATTAAAATAATCACTCTGCACACAGAACTAGTTTAAAATGAAATAGGCGATTAAACACTTTATCACTTCACAAAATACTAGAGATCTATTATATATAATATTTACCTCACGCAGAACTACAGACTAAACCATGAACTAGAATACTGTAATCTAATGGTAATCTAGAACTCGGCAAATGCCCAAGAAACTCAGACTTCGCCAAAACACAGATATTAAATCTAGCATAGCGATCTGTCTACTGCAAATTTAAGAGTGAGAATGAAATTAAAGTTTCAAACTTGGGTTAATATTTTAAACCAGACAAAGGAGGAACTCTTTTATTTCGCCAAACCGAAATAGTCCCCCTTCCCGTCTCTGACCCTACGTTTAACACCTGGGCATGTCGTAACTGCCACCTACTGACCGAGAGTGCGCGTGTCAGTTGCGAATCTCCCAGACAAATGTCTGCTCTGAGCTAATGCGTCTGGCGCGGTTCACGCCTCCGTCTAACTATCGGACCGTGAGCGCTCATGTCAGGTGCGAATGCAGAGGGCGATATTCACACTTTCCGAGAAACCGGCCTGAAAAACGCTGTGACAGGTGAAAATGCTATACAATAGGTCGGCCCTATGTCTGAGATGGACTGAGACATAATCGCACCTCTCGTCAAACTGCGCGAATGACATCTGACGCAATAAGGTTACTCGTCAGTATGAGAAAGAAAAACGATGATGGGAAAGAAATATATTTTTCGCAACGAACGAATGCGAAAAACACAGGAAGAGAGCGACAATAATTTGAGAACACGGATGGAAGAAAAGAAGAGGAAAATATAGAGAATTCAATGAACATAACTCTCCGTGACACTAATTTCAAATTCTATTACAATATATATATATATATATATATATATATATATATATATATATATATATATATATATATATATATATATATATATATATATATATATATATATATATAAATAGTAAGACATGACAAAAAGAAAACAATTGAGAGATTCTAAGTTTTATTTGCAAGTGCCTTGTTTTCAATGTGAAATGTTGTAGTGGTGTTTGATGGTATTGTATGATGGTGATATTACTAAATGTAATTGTATGAGGCCAGCTGTGAAGGCTCCTGAGATAAAATGTAGTTGTGAATTGTCAGAAGGCCTTTCTTGCTACCACTACGACCTCACACTTAATTTTTTTTAATGAATGTGGCTACGTAAAGTGTCTAGGGTTATGATATGTAGTGTGGTGTAATAGGTTATAGATATACCCACAGATATTTAACAAGACTAATAATATTAATAAATGTTAAAATACACTGAACTAACTCACGTGTGTAAAATTTTTTGATAGAATTATATTACATTTATTTTGTTCTGTATCAATTTTTTTAGGTTGACCAGAACTTAAAAGGATTTAGAAATTATGAAAGAAATGCATGGAATATTATATCATAAATGCAATAGTGTACATATATATGTACTATACTAGTTAGTTTTATTAAAATGTTCTAGTAGTCATCTACTTGGGAGGATAGTTAATGTTTGTGCTGTTAGGGTGGCCTCATCACACCTGTCTATATTGACTACACAGTGTCCAGAAAATGGTGGGAATTTTTATGGGGGTATTAGTAACTACAAAGCGTTGGTGAATGTCCAGCAGACCAGAGGCTCACTCATCTTGTAGTTGTAGCTCTGGTGCTGAAATAAGGTGGTCCCACCTCTCCGTGCTGGCGGGCAATAATGGTGGTCTCTGTCACAAGTACTGCACAGATACACTCGAGTAAAGTCACCAACTGAATAGACACTGCTTTGTTGACAACAGAAACTCACAGCTCAGATTATGAATAAATAACACAGAATTGCTAGCAAAACTCAGCTGAGCTGCTGGCTATAGTATGGCGTCCCTAAACTTCTTTCACTTTCTTTCATATGGAAATCACCACACTTTAAAATCTGTGTCTATCACTGAACAACTATTGAGAAATGACCCCAAATCCGCGTCTAAGCGCCGACAATATGCTTGTCTGTGGCCAATCACTGCCTAGGTTTATTTTAAATTCAAATTTCCTACCCTAAAGTCATTTCAGTCATGCTTCAGTCAAGTATGGATGGTTATCTGTTAGTCTGTCCGTCTCTACTTGTGTTTCTACAAAAATGTACTTGATTTTTGAACCAACCTTTCTCTCCCCTCCAAAATTTTGTCGTTAAAAGTTATTTTTAGACACAGCCACCACAAAATCCCTTCTCTTCCATACTAAGTAGATTTGAACACCTGCGTCTCGAGGTCGTGTTTTTTTGTGCAAATAGCGACACTTTTAGATTCAATACAGTCTGTCGATGATGTGAACAACACTGTCTTTTGTCATTATCTTCAATATTATCTATCCGTCTGTAAAATTAAGAACATATTAGTTCACTGCTCAGAATGGGCCATCCGGCCAGCTAATTTTTATATTCCTAACATTAATATTAAGAAAAAAGTACTTTTTAAATTTTGTAATATTTCGAACATCTGCGTTTAGCCGCTGAATTCAAATCAAAAGCTTGGTATCGCGCAAAAGCGTCCAATAAATGACTGTGGCGTAACATATCTATGGTCCCTTCTGTCGAGTTGCTTACTTTTTATGTCAACTTGGGAAACGTGACTTTTCTCCGTTTCCCCCCCAATTGCGTCTCCTTAGCCTTTCTAGTCTCACGCAATCTTTCCAGTCATATTTTTTCCTTTTTATCCGCCGTTCCCCTCCTGTCTAGCGAGTCAATTTTTATGGAGGGTGATGACCCGCGGTCTGGGCGATCATGTACATCAGCAGCCTACGCATTATGTTTTTATCCTTAAATGTTATCTTTGGAGGTATTTTACCGTTGTATCTCTGTCAATTTCGCTACACATCTCCCCACTTGAAAACATGCCTATGGCAAGTTCCAAAACCAGCGATACACATAGGTAAAATTACTCCTCACGTCTGCCACTACTCTAATTTTGATCACAGGGGTGCCGACTGAGGAAATCTGCACCGACATTCAATTTGCCTGGGATATATTGGATACTGAACTGATAAGGTTGAAGCAATAAAGACCACCTCAGCAATCTTGCGTTTTCATGCTTAGCCTGAGATAAAAACACGAGAGGCTGATGGTCCGTCTCCACCACAAAAGTCCTACCATACAGATAGATTTGAAACTTCTTTATTGCCCAGATTAATGCTAAACATTCTTTTTCGCTTGTGGAGTATCCTTGTTCCGCCTTATTCAATTTGCGGCTTGCATAAGCGACTGGTTTAAGTTCCCCATCAGGTGAAGATGATCTTTGCAACAAAGCCCCTCCGAGTCCTACATTACTTGCATCGGTTCTTAAGACAAAGTCCTGTGTCAAATCAGGCAGTTTGAGAATAGGCTTGCTAGTGAGTTTTTCCTTTAACTCTTGGAACGCTAGTTCACATTGTGCAGTCCAAATAATTTTATCTGGAAGTCCCTTGCGAGTCAGATCAGTCAGAGGAGCACAAATAGCGTTAAAATTTTTGATGTATTTCTGATAAAATCCGCATAACGACACGAATGATCGCACGTCCTTTTTTGTTTGTGGCCTAGGTGCTCTCTGCAGTTTTTTTCCAAGTTCTTAGGATCAGGGGTCATATTACCCTGATATACAGTGTGTCCCAAGAATTCCAACTCTTTGCATCCAATACAACATTTTGTTGGCCTAGCAGTTAAGTTCGCCTCCCGAAGTCTATCAAACAACATCTCCAGAGCTTCAATGTGTTCTTCAAATGTCTCTGTGGCGACGAGAATATCATCCATGAAATTCGTGATACATGGGTTATTCAGGGGATCCAACAATTTTCGCATCATCCTTGAAAACACACTCGGAGCATTTTTCAGTCCGAATGGTAGCATATTGAATTCATAATGTCCATCCGAAGTGCTAAAAGCCAAATAAGGTCTCACTTCAGGCTTCACTGGGATCTGGTAATAGCCTTTACTAAGATCCACCTTTGAAAAGTATTTTGCCTTGTTCAGTCTGGCAAATAACTGTTTTTGTGTCTGGTAATGGATCCACTTGTCCTTCTGTGACAGCATTCAGTTTCCTGTAATCTATGCACAGTCTGTGTTCCCCAGACGGTTTCCTCAACAAAACGACACTAGAACTAAAAGATGATTCACTGTGCGAAATAATCCCCTCCTTCAACAAATACTCTATTTCTTCCTTCAATGCCTTCTCCTTCGCGAACGGAATAGAATAGGCTCTCATACAGATTGGGTTTGAGTCTACCAGTTTCATGTCATACTGTAACAAATTTGTATGGCCTGGTTTATCTGTTAATACATCTGTATGTTCCTCCAGAACCTGTTGAACTCTCTCCCTCTGGTTTTTAGTCAGGTGCTTACTGACTTTTACCTGTGCTGCTGTTTCACAAGGATGTAATGGGTATTCATGTGAGGTGAGTGGTTCTTTTTGCATCTGGGTTGCAATAGCCAAGGTCAATAAGGGGGTGCTTTCCTGGAGTGGTCTGTCCAGATACTTCTTTAACAGGTTTACATGATAAACTTTCTCCTTCCCCTTTTTGTCAATTTTATAGTTTGTTCTAGACACCTTCTCTAGAACCGTATATGGACCTTGCCAACCAATTTGTAATTTATTCTGGCTTCCGGGTAGTAGAAGCAGCACCTTCTCTCCGACTGCCAGTTCCCTGTCCTTTGCCTTCCTATTAAAATATGCTGCATGTTTCTTCCTGGCTTGTTTCAAATTATCATTTGCCAGTTTCCATCCAGCTTTCAAACGATTGGTCAGTTCGTTCACATATTGATAAGATGAGGTAACAGTCTCTTCCGCCTTCTCATCTGTCCAGGTCCTTAATAGGGCTTCTAATGGACCTTTTATTGGCCTCCCAAATAGCAGAGTTGCGGGAGCCATCCCGGTTGAACTATGTGGTACCTCCCGGTAAGCAAACAATGCGGCGGGCAGGAATTGATCCCACAGATCCGGTTTTTCGTGTGCCAGCTTTCTCAGGATAGAAATGAGAGTCCCGTTGAACCTCTCTACCTGGCCGTTCCCTTGTGGATGGTACGGACTACAATGAAAGTGTCTGGCTTGAAATAGCTTAAAAACTTCTTCCGTTAGTTTCCCCTTGAACTGAGAACCATTATCCGTCAAGATTTGATGCGGGAATCCTAATCGGGTAAATATTGTAAGTAGTGCCTCTGCTTCTAATCTCCTTTCTTCCCGTTCAATATATTTATCACATTCAGCCGTTACGTATTGAATTAAAATTTGACCATCCATTCCCATCTCCTTCGCGGTGAGCACAGCAGCTGATCTAAATTTTGCCAGCTCCGCCATACTTTTTAGACAATATAATAATATACAAGATAAATCTCTAACCAGTAAATACACTAAGTACTTCTTATGACTATAGTCTAACCAATTCTAACTAACCAGTTAACTAATTAATTATTACTGGCTGTGAAGATTCACCAACTTTTATCTGCAGGGACACTTTTAATTTTAAAGGGAATTTTACAATTTATTTCCCTACTTTTATTTCTCCCACCAGGAGATCCTAATATTACTGTTGGGCTAATTATCCCTGGACAAGACCCCAATATATGTAGTGGTGTTTGATGGTATTGTATGATGGTGATATTACTAAATGTAATTGTATGAGGCCAGCTGTGAAGGCTCCTGAGATAAAATGTAGTTGTGAATTGTCAGAAGGCCATTCTTGCTACCACTACGACCTCACACTTAATTTTTTTTTTTATGAATGTGGCTACGTAAAGTGTCTAGGGTTATGATATGTAGTGTGGTGTAATAGGTTATAGATATACCCACAGATATTTAACAAGACTAATAATATTAATAAATGTTAAAATACACTGAACTAACTCACGTGTGTAAAATTTTTTGATAGAATTATATTACATTTATTTTGTTCTGTATCAATTTTTTTAGGTTGACCAGAACTTAAAAGGATTTAGAAATTATGAAAGAAATGCATGGAATATTATATCATAAATGCAATAGTGTACATATATATGTACTATACTAGTTAGTTTTATTAAAATGTTCTAGTAGTCATCTACTTGGGAGGATAGTTAATGTTTGTGCTGTTGGGGTGGCCTCATCACACCTGTCTATATTGACTACACAGTGTCCAGAAAATGGTGGGAATTTTTATGGGGGTATTAGTAACTACAAAGCGTTGGTGAATGTCCTGCAGACCAGAGGCTCACTCATCTTGTAGTTGTAGCTCTGGTGCTGAAATCAGGTGGTCCCACCTCTCCGTGCTGGCGGGCAATAATGGTGGTCTCTGTCACAAGTACTGCACAGATACACTCGAGTAAAGTCACCAACTGAATAGACACTGCTTTGTTGACAACAGAAACTCACAGCTCAGATTATGAATAAATAACACAGAATTGCTAGCAAAACTCAGCTGAGCTGCTGGCTATAGTATGGCGTCCCTAAACTTCTTTCACTTTCTTTCATATGGAAATCACCACACTTTAAAATCTGTGTCTATCACTGAACAACTATTGAGAAATGACCCCAAATCCGCGTCTAAGCGCCGACAATATGCTTGTCTGTGGCCAATCACTGCCTAGGTTTATTTTAAATTCAAATTTCCTACCCTAAAGTCATTTCAGTCATGCTTCAGTCAAGTATGGATGGTTATCTGTTAGTCTGTCCGTCTCTACTTGTGTTTCTACAAAAATGTACTTGATTTTTGAACCAACCTTTCTCTCCCCTCCAAAATTTTGTCGTTAAAAGTTATTTTTAGACACAGCCACCACAAAATCCCTTCTCTTCCATACTAAGTAGATTTGAACACCTGCGTCTCGAGGTCGTGTTTTTTTGTGCAAATAGCGACACTTTTAGATTCAATACAGTCTGTCGATGATGTGAACAACACTGTCTTTTGTCATTATCTTCAATATTATCTATCCGTCTGTAAAATTAAGAACATATTAGTTCACTGCTCAGAATGGGCCATCCGGCCAGCTAATTTTTATATTCCTAACATTAATATTAAGAAAAAAGTACTTTTTAAATTTTGTAATATTTCGAACATCTGCGTTTAGCCGCTGAATTCAAATCAAAAGCTTGGTATCGCGCAAAAGCGTCCAATAAATGACTGTGGCGTAACATATCTATGGTCCCTTCTGTCGAGTTGCTTACTTTTTATGTCAACTTGGGAAACGTGACTTTTCTCCGTTTCCCCCCCAATTGCGTCTCCTTAGCCTTTCTAGTCTCACGCAATCTTTCCAGTCATATTTTTTCCTTTTTATCCGCCGTTCCCCTCCTGTCTAGCGAGTCAATTTTTATGGAGGGTGATGACCCGCGGTCTGGGCGATCATGTACATCAGCAGCCTACGCATTATGTTTTTATCCTTAAATGTTATCTTTGGAGGTATTTTACCGTTGTATCTCTGTCAATTTCGCTACAAATGTGAGCCTTCTTGGAGGCACAGATCTTTTTTATTCTTGGAGGAATATTGAACAAACAAACTCTTAATTCATGTTCTAGTGACTGAAATTCTGATCTGAATTTGGTCTTAATTCGACTGAGGTTAGAAAAGCCTGACTCGCATAAGTAAGCGGTAGCTAATGGCAACAGATTTGAAACAGCGTGTCTAGAAATGTCCGGATATTCCTCTGCAACGGTAAGCCAAAATTTGTCCAAGTCTAGTTCTTTTAACTTCAGCAATAATTTGTGATCCATGATAAACTAATGTTATATAAATATTAGGCTGGCACAAATTTTTATACAAATATAATTGTATAAATAGGCAGAAGTACGCTGTAATGTGGACGTAAATATTTTATACTTTAAAAATTTGGCGGCACACCTCTGGCTCTCTTGGGGCACACCCGTGTGCCGCGGCGCACCGTTTGAGAAACTATGATATAGAGCATTAAAACAGGAGGTAATCGGATCATCAGAAGTGATCCTTCTATCAGACAAGCGGTTCGGCCCTTTAATCTTTTTTTCCCTTGTATATGTATATTTATATTTGTTTAAATACAAATTGTAATCTCTGAAGGACCGGGGACTAGAATGGTACCAGACCAGGAAGAAGACAGCCGATAGTATGGCGCTTTCTCTGGCAAACCTCTACACCACAGGGTAGAAGAGAAACGACTAAATAAGTAAGTAAGTAAAGGCCAATTTATTCTTTAAACATCTTCTTCATCGTTCGCTCTCTAATAACCACATCTATCTCTCTTATAAATCTGGCAGTCTGTCTCAGGCTTCTCTCGTCACCATACAGTTTCTCCCTCAACTGGGTTGGAGTAGGCCGCACTGCCACTCTGCTCTTCTCATGGAATCGACAGTTTTAAAGTACATCTTCTACTGTCTGTTTGTCCTCCCCACATGGACACATCTGTCCGTCCGATTTTCAATTTGTTGTACAGATGGTATATCTACGATGGCCGGTTCTTAGTCTAGAAATTATCACTTGATCTCTTCTTGGTAATGTATAATATGGTTCTACAGTATCGGAGTCTGTGTGTTTCTTATGCCATTTTTCTTTATAGTTATTTCTGATTATTACTTTTATCTCTTCATATGTAGCCCTGTCTTCTGTTTGAGTTTTTCTTTTCTTTGGCAAGTTTATCTGCCTTCTCATTTCCATATATCTTGCAGTGGGAGGGAATTCACTGTACTTTTACTTTCTTGAATGCATGGCTTGTTTCCAGAAGTGTTTCTGCCAGGCTGTCTAAATTCATTGTTTTTATTGTTCCTGAGAGCTGTCATGACTGACAGAGAGTCTGTACGGAGCAGTGTCTTGTCTCTAGCAAGATCTTTATTTTCCATGATGGTCATTGCAGCTGTTTTTAGTGCTTCTGTCACCGCTTTAAAGTTGTCTGATAATTTTCCAGTAGCCACCGATATATGTATTTCATTTAACATCTGTGTCTTAACGATATAAATTTTATGTTGTATACAGTGTGTTCTGATGTTTGTTAACAATCTATCTGGAGCGACGAGTGGCAGGGCGATTAGAGCGCCTGCATATAGAGACAAATTTATCGAGTTCAACACCAGATAGTGCCGGGCTCCAGTTTACCCAGCTGTAAATTTCTTGAGTTAGAGACGGCAAAGGCGGCGATCATGGGAACTGTTTAACCCACCTCATGAAGCTGAGACAAAATACAGGTCAAGCATCACTTTCCTACGACAGTATCTGCTATGGTACTACCTGTCTTCTTCTTTAAGTACCATGCCTGGTGGCATAGGCGATAATGTGTCTCCACACCTTCCCTTTTCAAATACTGTTCTGAAAATGTCAAAAATCGCGTCACATAATTTTTGAACGGCCCCTTGAAGCTTTTACTTTATTGTTTAACTGACTTTTATTTCTCATAATTATTTTTTATAAGAACTCCCCACTGATAGACCGACTCACAGCCTGGCAGTCCGTCTCAAGTCTCTCTCAACACCATATAGTTTTTCCCTCAACTGGGTCGGAGAAGGCCCACACTGCCACCCTGCTTCTCTCATGAAGTCAACAGTTTTGCTGACGAAACATTCAATGTTTAACTTACAATGTATTGACTGACGGACTGAGTGACTGACTGATGTACTCCTTATGACTGACTGATGGACTGACTGATGGACAACGGATTGACTGCTAATATGACGGACCGACTTTCGTACGTCAGTTCGTAATATGGTCCATCAAATTAGCAGTCTATCGCTTATTTCTAAATTTACTTTCTTAAATTGTCTCTGCGTTTTGCACCTCAAATAGTGTGATAGTTCCTAATTACAATCGACACACTATGATGCAAGTCCACTACACACTGCTAAAGCACGAAACACTGCTAAAGGGAAATAACTCCAAGGGAATATTCTGTGCGGACCGATCGGCGACATTCATTCCGATATTACCTTTCATGTTACTAGATCTAGCATCGTGAGAACTAGTTCCTTTCCTCGCTGCCTTTTCCTTCCCTAACTCAATAACTGAGTCAGTGTCCCGAGAGGTTAATTAGTGTAGATGATGAGTAAATAAAAAAGCGTATCAGATGATACAAGAATACACTTGCCAGATAAGAGTTCTAGTCTTATAAGAAATATCCCAGTCTTATAAATAAGCAATGGTGTATAGTGGTCATAGAAATAGTCAGACTATAAAGTTACCTGGCCCAGATGGTAATAAGAAGTACCAGACACTTAGTCATCTCTTCTCAACAACTATCCTATGATATGTTATCTTATGTCTAGGGGAAATAATGAAACAAAGTAACTTCAAACAAAACAGAAATGAGTTACTCAAGTCCTTAAATACAATTAATCAACTTATTATAATTACAGTAATTTCTTCTTTTCTCTTTTTGAAAAAGAATGATGAAATGCAAATAAAAATGATGATGAAATTTACAAAAGGAAATGTGTAACACACACAATTACATTTTTACACAAAGAGTGTACAATGACTCTTTCCACTTGGGAATGTCGCTTTAACTTAAAATGCCACTCTAAATTATAATGTCACTTATATTGTGTTTCACGGTTGAATTGACTTGAACCAATAGTTCATAGTAAAGACATCAACAACAGAATGAACAAAGCAAGAACAGCCTTTTTTAGTCTAAACAACATCTGGAAACGGGCTGATCACCCGTTTGCCAGTCACTTTGATTACGGAAACAACGGCAAACGGATTGATTTGTCGTTGCCCTAAAGACGCCATTAGGCGTGATGGGAACAACGGCAAAGAAAATCTATTCGCTGTTGCCCTTAAGACGCCACTAGGCGTAATGGCCACTGACTGCTTTGCCGGTTGTTGGCTAAGGACGGAAGAAGAAGAAGAAGAACATCTGGAAGTCCTCTCAGTATAGCACAAGCACAAAAGTAAGATTATATCAGAGCTGTGTGCTTTCTGTGCTTCTCTATGGTGCGGAATGCTGGAGAGTTACAGAGAAGGAAATGTCGAAATTATCCTCTTTTCACACAATATGTCTAAGAAAAATTCTCCGAATCTTTTGGCCGAATACCATCACCAACTAAGATCTGCTTACTCGGAGCAAGCAAGAGGACATGCACACCATCATAGCTGGCAGACGCTGGAGCTGGGTTGGCCATGTCCTCAGAAAAGACCCCGATGCCATCACAAGAACAGCTATGCTATTGTTAAGTCGTTTTTACGCGTGGGGGTTAAGTGTGTGAGACTCTCACATGCCCGTCTAATTTTGATAGACGCACATGTGAGCGCATATGAAATAAATATATATTTTAAATAGTTATGCGTACTTTTCTGCACCATCCTTGAATGCAGGTGACGCACTTTTGTGGCGTTGATCTGTTGCTATACAAATCATACATTTGAGGCATTATGATATAGTAATCGTCCACGACGGACGTACTTTTGCGTTCTTCCTCTAAAATTGTAGAGAAGACACTTACAAGTTAATATGCATATATATATTGAAAAGCAACGAAGCTAATTCCTGATGCACTGTTCCGGGAAGCTTTCATGTTCTTATATACTGTTGCCAGAATATGGCTGATTATTTACGTCTCATGCCTCAGAGACCGATGGTCCTGAATGCTATGGTAGAACATCCATTGTACTAGTTATGTTCAATATCTAGTGCGCCCCTCTAGCATCAGGCGCGATGATGTTCAAGATTGATTGATGTACGTAAAGATGTTAAAGCATGGTCCCTTCGAAATGACCATGTATATTTTGTCAAAGCCGCTGACCTTCAGCTCATAAGAACCGGGAAGTCAATCAAACGGCTGCCTTGATATTTATTACCCGATGTATGCTGTATATACCCATGATGTTTGACTTCGTTGTCGTCAAATAAATGTCTTCGTCAAAGATGTATTTTAACTACGTGTCCAGCCTTCTTTATTATGAATTGGTCATGAAGTTGACTCAGTTGCTGGTGTTCCATTAACATTGGCACATCCTTTTCGGCATACTGTACCGTCATTCGCGTTGTTGAATCTGTCAGCCACCTATAGTAAGCCCGACTTAGATGACAACACCCTTGTCAGCCGTGACAGCTAACAGTGCCACTATAAACACACACCATTGCAGTGATTGTCACGCGTAGGGAGAGAGCAAGGTCGACACAGGTCAACTGCTCACTATAACACTAAGAATATAGATTGATTTTCTTGCAATACTGTAATAATGATGTTATTTGTCATGAAACCAAGAGGTTAACTGTCTGGAATCAAGGGTAATTAAATACCATATAAGAATATCAGACAAGTTGTTCTCCCACGTGACTTTGTTCCACAACTAACATACACCACACGATGTTGACAATTCGACAGTAAAAAAAGGACAGTAAACAAGAAAGGGAAGTAATCACAAAAAGAGAGCCCTGGACAGGCTTATGATATTTTATCAAATTGACTCAGACGTGCAGTAAGTAAATAAACAATATGCTATTTATTAAGGGAATCACATTTACAAAGGGTTATTTTACATCTGATGAAAAAAAAAATATGGACGTTTAAATCTGAAAAATAAACAGGAATCTAGGTCCCAGTGGGGTGCCTTATTTTCTTCCCTGACTAAGTCTGAGCGTTTGATGGCTATGTGTGTATGTGGTCTTCCTTCGCTTTATTATACTTATCGTAGTGTTCTTGTAGGATGTAGGCTGAGAGGACACTCTGCTGTGACTTCTTGATGAGAGCACGTGGTGGTGACTGACTGCCCTGTGTGGCACTAGTGTCTTTAAGGATGTCTGGTTCACACTCAGGGGTGAAGATTCAGTCCCTGTCCCTTCTTGATTTTTGGGCTCAGCAAAATTGAGGGAGGTCGAAGCCAGGTCCTATGTTACTGACACTCTGCACTGGAGAACAAAGTAAGGGGACCATTAATCTCTTGTCTAAAGAGATTTTACATGTATTAAGTTCCTCCCCGAAGACTTTTGGTCTCAGAGCATAGGCACACTTACCACTGAAGACTTTGACTGTCCAGTACACTGTATGTAAAATATATCTCAGTGACCATTGTCTAACAGGCTCTGTCCTCATCCTTCCAAGTCAAGTGTCTCTCCTCTACACTTAATATGTCTTACTATTTTCCACAATCAACAGTCTGTCTTGTAGTCTGGTGTATCTTTAGTTAATAATTAATTCTTAATTATTTTTCAGCAAGGAACAACAGCTTTCATAATGTATACTCATAACAGAGTTGTGTTCTAATAAGGCAAGCAATAATGCACAGTAATAAAATACTATAAGCAAATCATATAAGAAAATTAATAATATGTTATACAGGTACATAATGGATATGGAAGAACTAAATCCAATAGCATAACATATGTTTCTTATCATAGTCAACCACATACTTCTTCTGCAAATTACACTTGTATCATTAAGCAATAATTAAACAAATAATTTTGGGAGATAACTCACCACACAAAATCACTTCAGGTTCACACAATCAGAACTTGAATATTTGAATATATTCATAAGCACGTTATTGACTTTACACACAGTTGTGTACAATCTGTGTATATTCTTTAAAAGTCTTATGTACTTAAAATTTAGTTTAGGCTGCTTTCACGGTGTTCATCAAGAGAGTAAAGTAAAGTTACATTTTCCTCTGATAAATACAGTTTAAGACCGGAAATAGGTGGTCGTCTATGGGTCACGGGTTAATTGATGTCACCCAGAAAAACCCACCATTACCATCGCGTCTTCGCAAAACCCTACCTGCGGAATCTAAATGGCCTGTTAACGAAATTTAATACAAGAACTTCACCTGATCTCGCGTTCTCGTAGGAAAAAAAAAGAAGGGGGTCATAGGGAAGACTAGAAAACAGTGACAGGATGGACTGAGTAAAGGAATGTGGAAGATTTAGGAAGAGAAAGGATAGACTGCTCCATGACAGATAGCCCCCCATTTAAGTTAGTGGTCAGACTAACAACGCGAGTCTAACTTTCTCTGTGCATTCTATCACGTATGATTCTAACGTCACGTCTAAACTTCACTCTCTTCATTTACTTTTACGATCCTCTCGGACAGCGATGCTGAATCCGATGGTGTTTCTTCGATTGTGTCTAATTCTGCCAGCGTATGCCTGCTCAGAAAGTCTGCTCCCACGTTGATCTTCCCTGGGATGTATTCCACCTTGAAGGAATAGGGCTGAAGTAGTAAAGCCCAACGCATGAGTCGTGCATTAAGTTTCTTTGACGCCGCTAGAAACATAAGTGGGGCATGGTCACTTTGTACTGTAAATTTTACTCCATAGAGATATGGCTGATGTTTTTGTACCGCCCATACCAAGGCAAGACACTCCTTTTCAATTGTTGAATAATTCCTCTCTGCTGAGTTTAACCTACGACTGGCATAGGCTACAGGAAACAACAAGTCAGGATTGTTATCATCTGTCTGCATCAGTGAAGACCCAATTCCAATGTTACATGCGTCTACGCGCAGCACAAACGGCTTTGCTAGGTCCGGTAGTCTCAGTATAGGTCGTGATGTCAGCTTATGTTTAAGTGTAGCATACACTTCTTCACAATCCGGAGTCCAAACTACTTTCTCTGGCTGGCCTTTCCTGGTCAGATCCGTCAGCGGGGCGGTCAGTGTGTTAAAACCCTGAATAAAGCGCTGGTAATATGCACAAAGGGACAGAAATGAACGGGTGTCTTTCTTGGTAATAGGACGCGGTGCTTGTTTTATTTTCTCAACGTTTTTATCCACAGGCCACATACAGCCATGAGTGATCGTGTGTCCCAGAAATTCTAACTCCTTGAAACCAATTAAACATTTACTGGGTCGCGCCGTAAGTCCCGTCTCTTTCAGTCGCTGGAGCAGCTGGGGGCGAGGGCTTCCAAATGTTCCTCAAATGTGCTCGTTGATATTAATATGTCATCCATAAAGTTGTGGATGGCATTATTTTGCAATGGGGTGAGTAATTTCCTCATCATTCTGGTGAAGATACCCGGAGCGTTGCTCAACCCAAATGGCAGAACATTAAACTGATAATGTCCTTCAGACGTACTGAAAGCAAGCAACGGCCTAATTTCTTTCTTGACCGGGATTTGATAATAACCCTTGCTCAGGTCAATTTTTGTGAAGAATTTGGCCTTACTTAATTTGGTGAAGAGTCCATTGGGGTCAGGTAAGGGTTCTGGTTGGAACTCTGTCACAGCATTAAGTCGTCTATAGTCGATGCAGAGACGAGCTTCTCCACTAGGTTTTTGGAGGAGCACAACACTCGCACTATAGGGTGATTCAGATTTGGATATTATATTGGCGTTTAGTAATTGCTCAATTTCCTCTTGCAATGCACTTGCTTTTGCATACGGTATTGGGTATGTTTTCACCCTGACAGGAGTTGGATCTGTCACTTTCATCTCAAACTCGACGAGATTTGTCAGACCCGGCCTATCTGTGAGCACTTCTGAGTGTTCTTCTAAAAGTTGTTTGACTTGTTCACCTTCTGCACTCCCTAAAGTTGAGCTTATTTGCACATCCTTGTGCGATTCTTGTGGACGAAGCGGATACTCAACATATATTTTGTCTTCATTATCCACTTCTGTGGCAACCGCCAGGGTCATAAGATGAGCTGGTTCGGGGTTTGGGCGTTCAACGTACTTTTTAAGAAGATTTACATGATAAATCTTATGTTTCCCCTTCTTGGAGATTTTATAATTAGTACGAGAAATCTTCTGTACCACTTCAAATGGTCCCTGCCAACCGATTTGAAGTTTATTGTTGCCACTGGGCAACAACAAAAGTACTTTCTCCCCAATATGCAATTCCCTGTCCTTGGCTGATTTGTTGTAATGTTTGGCATACTTACTACGCGCTCGTCGCAAGTTTGTTGATGCCATCTCCCAACCAACCTTTAAGCGTTCCTTGAGTTCCTGGACATATTTTGACGCCGTAACAATACTGTCGTCTGCACTTTCATCTGTCATAGCCCGAAGAAGAGCTTCAAGCGGTCCTTTGATTGGACGCCCGAACAATAAAGTGGCGGGAGAGAGACCTGTCGAAGAGTGTGGCACTTCTCGGTAGGCAAATAGTGCTGCAGGCAGAAACAAATCCCAGGTTTCTGGTTTTTCCTGAGCCAATTTGCGCAACATAGTGATGAGAGTTCCATTGAACCTCTCAACTTGTCCATTGGACTGAGGATGATAGGGCGAGGTGTGAATATGCTGTGTACGAAATACTCGGAAAACCTCTTCCGCTAACTTTCCCTTGAACTGTGACCCATTATCCGTAAGTATTTGTCGAGGAAAACCTAGCCTGGTGAATATACTCACTAATGCTTCTGCTACATGCACTGAGTCTGATGAGGGTAGTGCAATGGCTTCACCCCACATTGTACATGTGTCGACTAGTGTTAAAATGCAGCGGTTCCTCCTTTTAGTTCTCAGAAGAGGTCCTATGATATCCACAGCTACTCTCTCGAAGGGAGTTCCTATTATTGGCATCTCTCCTAACGTCGCTGGGGATGTCCAATGTTTAGGTGCCACTCTTTGACACTGGGCACAGGACTTAACAAATCGGATGATATCTGCATTCATCCCCGGCCAATAGTAATGGGCTGATATGCGTTGCATGGTGGCATTTTGACCCATGTGACCACTGAATGGAAGTGCATGACCCATCTCCAAGATTTGGTTCCTGTACGTAGATGGAACGACTAGTTGCCCATGTTCTAGTCCTATGTTTCCTGCTCTACGATATATTAATCCCAATTTCATATAAAAGTTTCCTTTCTGCAGGGGAGTATTGGCAAATGGCAGTTTCTTGAAGCAGGAGGCCAGAGTTGTATCCTGTGTTTGAGCATTCTTTAACTCCTGAGGGAGGGGATTCTGCACATGTGCTGGCTCCTGTTCACTCGCAGCTTTACTTCTGGTTGTCACTGCCGCAATAACAAGAGGTTCTTTTGGTTCACCTAGGAATACGTATCTACAACCCAAGATCAGGTCATAGATTGGGTCATCCATGACTGCTGCTCTGATCTGTCCTGACACAAAGCGGGATTCCACCTGGATATTTGCTATTTGCAGAGTCATTGTCTTGTCACCTTTTGTGGCTCCACGAAGTTCCACAGTGTCTGGTGTTACCTGGCCAGGGTCTACCAGTGATGAGGCGACAACTGCATCAAATTCCAGTCCCGTGTCATAGAGGCATAATACGTGCTGTCCATTTACCTTCACTGTGTCGGTAACGGACGGTCGATTGAGGCTATTCGTTTGCCTCATTGAATTCTTCTTTGGCGATTTTGTCTGTATGAATGCAGCATGTTGAGGAGCGGGTTTAATTTTACATTCTTGAGTGTGGTGTGTGTTTGTCTTACACACCTTACACCACTTCCTCCCCGTCTCCTGGTTAGTAGAGGTCCTCTCCTGTTTTATCCTATTATAAGTTTGTGATGTGTTCTGTGCTTTATGGGAAAATCCACTAGATTTAGGGTGATTGTCGGAACAGGGGTGTGTAGATGCTTTTGCAGGCATATCAGTATATTTCCGTCTTTTAGACTGAGCTTCTGCCAGTGTCATTGTGTCCTTGAGTTGTTCCATAATAATCATTTCCTGAATCCCTTCCAGAGACTCAGGAAAGTTTCCTAACGTGCGCCATTTTTGCAGATAGGATTCGAGGCGAGATGCAAACTGTGCAAATGTTTCCCCTATGTCTCTTCTGGCCCGACGAAACTGCTTCCTGTAAGCTTCTGAATTAAGTTCAAATCTTTGTAAAAGGGCCTTCTTTAGAGTATCATATTTATTTTACTCAGTAATTGGCAACTTCATGTACACCTCATTTGCTGTTCCACGCAATCCTTGTGAGAGTTTGAGCGCCCATTTATCTTTGTCCAGACCATACGACGAGGCAAATCGTTCGAATCTATCAAGGTACGTGTCGATTTTCTCGGCGCTGTTGGAGAAAATTTCTAAAGGAAATGACATAGCATTAGTTCCTGTAGCATGACTGGTAATTTGTGTTACCATCTGCTGAAGGAGAGGCACCAGAAGATTCTAATGTACTGGGACTAGCCTCTACTTCAACTCTTCTAGCTTCTACGTCTAATTCCTTTAATCTAGTTTCATGCTGCCTTTCTTTTTCTCTCTCCTCTGCTTGTCGAATTTCTCTCCTCTCCTGTGCTTCTCTCTCTGCTCGCTCCTTTTCTAATCTCTCTTCTCTGTCAAGATGTTTATCGATTTCGGCGCTAATGAAACTCGTTAACTCATTACCTACCATCCCCACGTCCTTAGCGAATTCCATTAAACTAGATCTTACTTTGGCTAATTCAGCCATTGTTGGTGCTGAATAAATCTTGTGGGTAAATTATCTCCCAATATACAAGAACAATTTTTTACCAAAGCAATAATGTTATCAGTGAATAGAATATGACTAATAGCACATTAACTCCATACACTCACTCACTCCTTAACTAAAATTAACTTCTTAGAAAGTTATTTTGAAAAAGGAAAAAAAAAAAACCACCACACTACTAGCTTCAATTAATTCTTAATATCCTGCTAATGTGTTTGTCTTTCCATTGGAGTTATGAAAATCCGGATGGATTACTAATAAATAGACCATCACGATTAGATATTAGAGAGCCTAAGCTTCGTCCAGATACCTACATATTATGTGCATTACAACCCAAGATAATTGAGATTAAATGCAGAAACACATGAATCGCACAGAGTTTTTCACATTCTTGTCTGCCTTAGCGAATGATACAATGGACTAAGTGAAAGAAAGTTAAATAGAACGACAGATCTCAATCGTCCGGTTTTAACAAGTCCAAGATAAAGAAAATCAGATGAAAGATAAAGGAGCAGGATATAATGGAAGTTTTAACAAAAACATACAATTGGCTCCGATTCAGCACATTCTGCAGAAACTGAGACTAACGGATAACCTATGACGTCAGTGCTCCCTTGCTAGCAGGATACAAAAGTATAAAAAGGAGAGAAGCGGATGATTCACCGCCAACATTTTCAAACACAGAAGAAAAGGACAGAGCTCGCCACAGAACCATTTGTCATCTTGAAGTGTGTGCAGCCTGCCAGGCCTTTGATGCCCGGTGTGTATTCTGAATTGAGGGTAAGGCTGACTTGTTTAGTAAATATGTATATAATATTATTTTATTGCAGATTTAAATTATATTGTGTAGAATCATATTGTGTAATTCTTGGAGGGAAGAAGCCATTGATGCTGTACATGTATTTGAAATACACCTTTGGATGAATTGGAATGTAGAGTAGTTATCAGGAGACTTACAAAGCCTTTCATGATTACTGGATGGAACAATACATGTAGGAAATGTGAAAGAATAGGATGACTTAACTAAATGAATGATGTGTATATATACTTATGATAACATATGCCTATACTATGTCACTGAAGTGAAATATGAAAGAATAGGAGGAATTAATTAAAATGAATGATGATGATATATATATATATATGATAACTTATGCCTGTAGTATGTCACTGAATTGATCTGTCTAGTCTGGCTTAACAAATGACATCTGATTACTTACTAGCCTCACATCTGTGCTATATACACTATGTTATTATGATCTCTAGAGGATGTTACTTTTCACACTCTAGGGCATAGCAGAAAAATCAGGAAACTACGTTTCCCCACATAAAAGCTTTCCAGTCGCTCTGTTCGGCGTTGCTGACCGACAACAGAGACTTAAACCGCGTAACGGGCTTCTTCCGAGATTTTAGCCCGCTTCTGGAGATCAAAGAGTTTATCTCCCCCCTGTATATACGAACATCAGAGAGTACAAGGGAAAATATTTTGCCCGCTCGTCTCACTTCAAAGAGATCCGTTGTTTATCTACGTGTGTTGTCTAATATCTGATGATTGACAGATCAGCTCGCGTGAGAAACTCAGGTAAACAGATAGGGTTCGCTCCCTGTTATTGACAGGTGTCGGAATTTGGTAACTTTCCGTTTGTTTACGTCTCAAGGAAAAGAGGCGTGGATTAAAGGTGAGTAATGCAGGCTGTCAAATGCTTGACTTTACTAACGAATCATAGAACCTAACGCGATCACGAAAGACTGTCAGACACTGTAGGCTATATTTCCATTATATGTCACAATGAACGAATGTATAAACAGAAAGGAAGACAGATAGATAAATATAAACTGACAGACAGGAAGGCGGATTCACGGATGGACAGAGAAGCACATAAACAGATAGACAGATGAACAGACAGACAAGCAGATAGACAGACTGATGGTAGATAGATTGAAAGATAGATATATAGAAAGATAGATACGTAGGTAGGTAGGTAGGTAGGTAGGTAGGTATAGATAGACAGATAGATAGATAGATAGATAGATAGATATATAGATAGATAGATAGATAGATAGGAGGTTGATTGGACGTCATCTGGACGGAATGTTGTCACTTGAACGAACCACGCTTAAATCTCCAAAATTACTAAAACATTCATTTCTTTTCTTTTATGTAGAATGTGTCTTTTGTGCTCTAACTGTTAATAATATTTGCCTTGGCGAATGTTGTCATTACCTCTTCGTGCATCTATCCGGTCACAATTTAAAACGTACAAAGGCACGTAATTTAGGCCACCACAATAACGCAACGTTGCGCATTAAATTAACATTGATAAAGCACATTCCGTATTCTATTGTATTAGTATTGAGGTTACCATGCAATATTTCATGAAGAAGCCTGCTTGTTTATGAATTAAATTGCGCAGTGTGTGGAAGTAAACAAACCTCGTTTCTTGTACATTCATAAACACATTCCAACATTCCACAGCATAGACATATGGCTTCCTGTTCAGGGAAGCATATTTTGGTTTTAAAATGTGAATTTAAAAATAGTGGACGAGGTCACGTGACCAAGTGGAAAGTAAAATATAGCCAGGTGTGATGTATAGCAGTTGGCAAATGCAATACCTTTTTCTGCGTCTTTGTTCGCTTACATACTCGTACATTGCTGGTCTTAGAGTATGCGGCGTCCGGGGCGAGTGGTTTGAAATTTGGACCCATACCCATCGTGAAAGTTCATTAATTTCTGCTGGAACATAAAGTAAAATTCGTAAATAAAAATGTAGATAAGTAGTAGATAGTTATTACTTACAACAGGAAACAAAAACAAATACGACAACGAAAAACAGATTGTTACAAATATCTCACTTTAAATAAAAGTGTTTTCTTATAAAAGATTTACATTTCTTGCTCTGGCCTGGCTGGATATGTCACAGCTGATTATAGGTCAAGCTTATTAAGAAAAAAATATGTTTTTTTCTCCCCGACTCTGGCAACCCCTTGCCCTTTGCACCCAGGACGGTCGCTCCAAACAACTTGCCCTTGGACCAGCTTTGCTTACATATAACAACTATAATTATCTCATAACACTGGGGAACGGAGAGGGGGTGGGGTCTGTAAGCAACATATGTCGTCGCTATACAGGTTCTCCTTCAAATGCCTTTGTGAAATCCGAGCTGTAAATCTGTTTCTCTCGTGAAGCCGATGACCTACTGTTTGCTTGTCGTCTCTACGTGGAGACGTTAAATATATCTACCGGTAATTGTTGAGCAGATGGAATTTGAGTTTGCAGTGACCTGTTCTCAGTCTGAAAATTATTGTTATCTCTTCTTCGTAAATGTCAGTATGCTTCTAGTGCCAACGTTTTTGGTGTTTTGAAAGCAATGTTTTTTTTTAGTGCGTATGTTTTTCGAACGCGAAAAGGAAGGCATGCGGAGCTGAGCGGGAAAACGACGGTTACAGATAGACTCCAGCGATGGTACATTTCTATGCGTGAATTATAACAATAAAGAACTCCTCAAGAATATTGAGCCTTCAATGGACGCAAGTATAGACTCCCATTTGGGTAAAATTCAACACGGGAGATGAATCCCGATGGTCCACGTACGAGAAGAGCCCGTGACATCTTCGTGGCCAGTAATCATTCGGCTATATCTGAATTTGGGTGCTGCCTATGCCATGTTTGTGAAGTTTATTTACTGATGCTTTTATCTTAATTTCTTGCCCTCTCTACAGTTTATCTCCAAAGCCAGAGCCCCCCCCCCCCGCCCCCCCCCCCCCCCCCGGCGCCCCCCCCCCCTCGCCTGCCCCCCCCCCCCCCCCCCCCCCCACCCCCACCTGTTGCTTCACTGGTGTTTTGTTCCTTCCATCAGTTTCACATTCAGGATCTGGTCATAGACTGTCAAACATTCTACTCTGCCTTAATGTTTATGTGTACAGCATAACGCCCCGCGTAGTTCCCGGGGATACCGAAGAGACAAAGAAAGAATACGACAACTACACTCATGTATGTCGTACAAGGCTAACTAGTATGAGTTTATGCGTGAGGCTGGCAATAGCATCATGTCAAACAAATTGCAACAGAAACCACTGCTACAAGAGCATGTGACAGCTTGATCCAAGTGTCCTGGATGGGGACCAGCTACAGTGGTGGCTCTATGCTTCGTAAGGAACGCAAAGGAAAATCAATATATATATAAAATCCGAGCTTTTTCTGTCAGTAACGCAAAGGGATGCAACTTTGGTTGAAAGTTAGACATTAATTGTATTGTTTCCCTTATATGTACTCTCCCGAAAATAGTAACACTCGACAAAGAAAAGTGCGCAAATGACGGTGTGCACAAAAATATTTATAGAATGTGTGATCCCCTATACACACATTGGGATCCTCGCTGCTGCTACGTAGTTCGTGTACTGTGGTGATGCACAGTGGTTTAAAAAAAATACTTTTGAATTAAGTAAAATTGCCGTTAGGTATTGGTGCTTTTGAATTTAATTCCCGTCTTATGACCGGCTTTTACACTAGAAATGATATAATATAACGTGCTACGGAAGACAATAATAAACACAACTAAGAATACAGGTGACCGAGAATCATTGAGAGACATGACCGATTTAGTATGTTGGTACATTGGCGTATTTAGTAATTTTTGTTGTGGTGGGTTGCCTTTGAGGAAAGCGTCAATTCTGAGGATGGTCAGTCTTGGAAACCCCTCGCTCGTACAAGACATTTTGTTGTAATAGGTTCTAAATAAAGCTAAGCTTTGTGTTTAAACCAACAACAACAAAAATCTGTAAAAAAAAAAAAAAACTTAACTTTGTTCACTAGAAGAAGCATGATCCCCTATAGTGCGCGGGGGTCTCTGATGAGACAGAGGAAGAATAGGACGACTGCTCTGTCAGGCAGTTCATTAGAGCCGACTAAGATAAGATAGTGCTTGGGACTGTCAACCTCATCATGTAAAATAAATTGCAACAGAAACCACCTCAGCAAGAGCATATGAATGATAAGGTACTGGTGACCAGCTCCAGTGATGGCTTCATCATTCACCAGGAGAGAGGAGGGAAATGAGGAAGATTATGAAAAGAAGTAAGCAATGTAACGTTTATAACCAGAACAATAAAAAAGAAACCATTATGAGCCACCTAGCACATATGAGGAAATAATGAGAGGTGAGAACCTGACCCCTGCAAGATCCCCTACCCTTTAAATACGTTACCGACGAGGTTTGATATTAATGTGATTATGTGAGCTGTTACTTCTGCCATGTGCGAACCTGTGTAGCGGAGCCACTGGTTATTTGTTTGTTGATGGTTTCGATTATCAATTGTTCGAGAATGTTTCTTCGTACTGTTTTGTGTATTTGAATAGTCATTTAATGGCGAGGCACGCGTTTTAATCGTATAGTCAATAGTGGAATCTCAAGCGTTGTGTGTTATGCGACAGCCGAGCCGGTTCGTTCTTCCGGATGAGAATGCAGCTACCTGTTGGTATTGATTGGCGTTTCTTGGCACTTAATGTTGGAGAAGAATTTATTCTTTGATGGACAATTTTATTCTTTGGTATTAATGTCTTTTCTTTGTTAGGTTCTTGTGGCGTTCTCCAACTTGCTCTTAGGTTTAATGATTTAATTAATGGAAGAGTAAACATATTAGCAGTAGCCAAGTGGTCATACGAGAGTCCTTAAACTTGCTACATAAACAGCCACACAAGAATTGAAGAAACGTCCAGCTTATTCACATCACGAACATGTTTGTTATGAATAAAACATATGCTCCAATGGAGTATTACTTGTAGACCTCTTTCACTACACATCTCTAACTCCCATGGCATAGGGTAAATACAGATACTGGCATATAACAGTCTGTCAGTAAATGTCGAGATCCAGTCCTGTAATCAGCTGTATCTCTATGAACATACGAATATATAAGAACCGGAACATCGCCCGTCTTCAGTCTGCAAACATCACTATATCATTTCTATCCACGCATCTACCTATCCTGTGAATGAATCAGGCACTCTGTCATTCCAGGATGACCAGACTAACTTCAGAACATATCTATCAAACACACCGATATCCGAAATATCTCGGAGCAATTTACATGCCTCCTCACTCTTCCACGACACACCGCCCAATGCCCCGTGAACCCTAGGCTATCATCTCCTCTCCTTTTGACCTCTCTTGCACACTAATTCGTGACGTCGTATCTGCCGCAATGCGACAGATCGTACTAAAACCTTGTGGACGAGGCTATTTAATAGCTAGATATAAGAACATAAGTAACTGCATATAATATGTACGTCACATCTTCCCCCCTCCCCTGTCTGAGGAGAAAAATGAAATTTTTCTTCCTCAGAGGTAGGTAAACAAAATATAAAGTGAGATTCCAGTGCCAAGTAGCCGGTTCAAATATAATACGAGCGGAGACCAGGAAGTACTCCAACACCTGTGTCTGTCATGAGAAAGCCAAATTTAACACAAGGTGAGGACATTGATATCAAAATATCAAAGCCTAAGTCTTACTCAAGTAGAGACAATTTGACACATAAGAAGTAGATGACCTGCCTTCCAGTAACTAAGACTACATATTATATGAACCCATCCATACCTGTCAATCATTTTCACTCTAATGTCACATAATTTCGGTCTAAGTCCTGTCAGTGTGTGGCCGGGTAGGGTAGTGGGGGTTGCTGTTCAAATCGAGAGTATTAGATTTTGATGACTAGCTAGCCTGCTAGAGGTGATGATTTCTCTCTACAGTCTTACAGGACTTATCCAGGTTCGGGGATAATCCTCTATGATGTTTTATTTTTAGAGCAGATGGTTATTATTTGTGTTGCACCTGCAGCGATTAGCTTTGGTATGATCCCTTAATAATTTGTATGATAGCCGACTGCAAACATATGATTCGTCAACAGCATTTGTGTTCAATGAAACAAATGTTTATTCAATTTTCAACAAGAACTGGGTTAAGTCAAATGGTAACCACACCAAATTGCATAATAGCATGTTGACATTTAATAAACAAGCATAAAAAGTCAATGCATTATTTTAATGAAGCAATATTCCTTATTGCATCTCGTGATCTTTCCAACTTGCAAAAACATGGCGTGGCTCCTCTATCCTTCTAGCGTTCCTTCGTTTATTTGTTAATGTAGTCTAGATTTCACGACGTTTTTCTTATCTCTTCATTTCAATGAAGAGCCAAACTTTCTCTTATTCATTAGTATTCCTTAGTTTGACGTTCTCTCAGCTTAAGGACCTTCATCCTTGGTAAAAGATTCTGATATATGCCTGGGTTTACAATTCTTTACCCAGTTTTCGAGCGTAGCTCTGTTTCAGTTATGACTGTGGGCTCTAACAGTTATTGTATGCAATTTTTGGCACTACTTACGTTTCTCGTGAATTCACAAAATATTAACATTCTACATTTCGAAATTACACAGTTGCATTAATTGTATGAAGTCAATCTCCTCTAATAGAATATCACTGAGCAAGAAGAATTATGTCTTCTCTCGACCGCTCTAAATTCATGACTGCCTAAAAAATGGCTTCGTCTCTCGTTCATTCCGGGGAAAGAAGGACTGAGCCTAACCATTGGTGGGAAATCACGTGACCAACGCACTTATACACGCGAAGCTTAGCCTAAATAAATGCGCGGCGTTTCGAAGCTAAACTGGCCCAATTAAACATCTGCATGAAGATTTTTTTATCTTGTTTCTATAAAAATTTATTTTATATGTTAAAATAGTCTGCATCTGAAGACTCACGGTATACGCGGTTACAAGGTCAAAGACTGAGTGAATATTGTCACTTAATACAATTGCAAAGTAATTATGCTACAGATGACCATTAAGTAATTATAACCTAATATATGACAGTTGTAAGCCACACGCAATGAAGTACATGATGAAATACCTTCATGATAAGAGAAAAATGTTTTCTGTTTTTCTAATTTTTTTTCATTCATATTATGTTTTGTTTTCTTCTCTCACATGAGTCTTTATTCACAATGTCAATGAATGATATACCATGATGATTAAGACAAGCACAATAAGCCCTCACGACCCTGTGTAGTTTGGTAAAAGTAGTTAATGTCGATGAAGACAAGACAGATGCTCAGTTGGTATAAGCCTTCAGTAGATGCAAGAAGATTAGTAAAGCAGAATATAGGGACAATGCATAGAGATACTCCTTCTTAAACCCTGTGTGTCTGACACACAAGCTGGCAGACGCTGGAGCTGGGTTGGCCATGTCCTCAGAAGAGACCCCGATGCCATCACAAGAACAGCTATGCTTTGGACCCCTGAAGGAAAACGAAAGAGAGGCCGACCAAAAACAACCTGGCGGAGGACTGTGGAGGCTGAGATGCAAAGAATGAACCAGAGTTGGGGCACTGTACGAAGGATGGCCACCGACCGAGCAAAGTGGAATAAATTTGTTGTTGCCCTACAAGATGCCACTAGGCGTGATGGCCACTGACTGCTTTGACGGTCGGCCGCTAAGGACCAAAGAAGAAGAAGAAGAAACCCTGTGTGTCCATTAATCAAAGTCTAAGCACAAAGATAGTAATAAAAATTAATGTGTCCAAAAATGAAGAATATATTAAGTAAATATCACTATTAAGTTTGTTGAGCACAAAAATTGTGAGTGTTCATAAATCCATGAAGATAATTCAAGTTCACGGTTCATGTCCATGGGTTATCAAATAACAGGTAATAAATTATCCCTGGAGAGTTTCTTTGGTTCACAATGTGTACTGCGAAGTACCTGAATCCTAAGTATGATTAATGTACCTTGGAGGAAAAGCTATACACTCTGTAGTGTCCCTTGACTTTCCATCACCGATAAAGTTTCAGACCAAAACATAATGCAAGTTAATCCATGCATACTAGTTGCTGTAAACAAAGTCCTTGAACTATCCGAATCACAGTCTCATGGAATGAACATAAAGATAGTCAAATGTGGCAGATATAAGTGTACCTATAGGTTGTCGAAGACAACTAACTTGAATATGACAGTTCTCGGATTTTCTCCATCTGGGGGATTCCGTGATGTATCAAACAAGTACTAGATGGTTGTACAGCGTGACAAGACGTCCGCGAGATTTTTCTCAGAACCTTTGATCGCCCGGATGGTGTAAGCGTATGGCTGTAGACTTAGGGCATATCTAGCTGTTCGTTGGTTTGAAAAATTTGCATTTTGTAGATAAGCTAGCGCCCTCTGGTCGGTTTCGATGACAAATGGTGCCCCAATCAAGTGTTTTTGTAGTTTGGAAACACTCCAAGATATAGCTAGGAGTTCTCTTTCCAGAATGGGATATTTCGCTTCTGTTGAAGATAACTTGCTGCTCACATACAATACTGGATGCAAAACATTGTTGTGGAGTTGCATCAAAGACGCTCCTATCGCATATTGAGATGCATCACACCTGAGAGTAAAGGAGATAAATGGATTAGGCAGTTTCAATATTGGTGCCTTTGAAAATGAAAATTTAATACGGTTTAATACATCTTGACATGGCTGTGTCCCGACTATTTTGTTAGGACATCCCTTTTTCAGCAAAGATGACAAAACGGAAGTTATTTAAGAGAAACGAGGAATGAATTTCCTGTAAAAGTTGATTAGACCTAACAAACTCATGACTTGTTTTTTTGTTTTAGGAACCTCAAGATTAAGAATTTTTGAGACAGTGTCTTCATCTGTTTTCAAGAATCCTTGAGAAATTCTATGTCCCAGAAAAGAAATTTCTTTATAGCCAATCTGGACTTTTGAAGGTCTAACAGTGAGGTGGTGCCTGCGTAGAATGTCCAATAAGGATTGAAGACCTAAGATGCGGTCCTGCTAAGAATTGTGGAAGAGACAGATATCTTCGATATATGTTATGATATCAGGCCGACCAGCAAATAGTAATCTCATCATCCGGACAAACGTTGCCAGTGCGTTCACTAGCCCAAAACACATATGAGTCCACTGATATAATCCATTAGGAGTGGCAAAGGCAGTGTAAGGCTTAGATCTATCTGTTAAGGGAATCTGCCAGTAGCCTTTTGAAAGATCAAGTTTACTGAAATATGTGGCATCAGACATCTTTTCCAGTAAGGAATCAAGAACAGGCATAGGTTCTGCATCAGTAGAAGTTATACCGTTAAGACGACGAAAGTCTATACAGATTCTAATTGACTTATCCTTTTTCCTAACAATCACTAGAGGAAATGAGTAAGGTGATTGAGATGGTTCTATAATACCCATTTTAAGCATGTTATCAATTTCCTTATCCACTTGAGCCTGAAAATGAATTGGTATGGGATATGGCTTTATCCGGATAGGTGTTTGATCTTGAAGTAGAATGTCGTGAGAGATGACATCAGTACTACCTGGGGTATCAGTCAACACATCCTGATAGGATTGTAACAGAGTAGAAATTTGAGTGTGTTGATCGACTGATAGACCTGGAGATATAGAAACGTCCCCCCACGATTCTGATGCTTGAAGCGGAACAAAAGATAATGGCAGCGAGACATCTTCGAATGAAGACTCCTCATTATGAATCACAGCAAGTGAGGAATAGTTTGAGTCCGACGCATCAATGGCCTCGAAAATTGGTTGAAGATTACCAGGTCGAGAATGGAATTTTTGGAGCATATTGATGTGAAAAGTTCTATGTTGACCCTTTATGTTCACAATATAATCAACATCAGTTAACTGTGAAACTACTTTATATGGTCCCCTCCATGCAATTAATAGTTTATTCTCTTTTGTGGGGAGAAGCACATAAGCTTCATCCCCAGGCCACAATAAGCGTAATTTTCTCTTCTCATTAATGAATAGTCTGGTTCCTTTTGCTCTCTCTGAAACATCCACTGCTATCTGGCATGCTTCCACAATCTTTTTTCGTAGATTTACAACATACTCATAAGAGGATTGAACCTCCTCTGACAACTCGGAGTCCACGAGAAGCTGTTTTAATATTGCCATGGGACCTCTAGGCTTTGCCCCGAAAATTAATTCGAATGGCGAAAACCCAGTTTGTTCGTTTGGGATTTCCCGATAGGCGAACAAAACAGCTGGTAAAATTCTGTCCCAGTCCTGTGGACATTGCGAGGTAACCTTACCCAACATCTTTTTGAGTGTCGTATTGAATCTTTCTACTGTGCCGTTCCCTTCTGGGTGATAGGCACTGCTTAGGGACCTCTCAGTTTGAAAATCCTTCATAACCTGTGCCATAACGTCTGATGTAAATTATCTACCTCTGTCTGATAGTATTTCCTCCGGAAACCCCAATCTACTGAAAATGATTATGAGTGCATCAGCAACATCTCTAGTTGGGATGTTCTTAAGTGGTATCGCTTCAGGCCACCGTGTGCATATGTCAATGCACGTAAGTATGAATCTGTGGCCTCTTGCTGATACTACTGGTAATGGTCCTATGATGTCAATTGCCATCTTAGCAAATGGTCTGTTAGAGATATCAAAGGCCTGGATAGGTGCTTTGTGATATGCACCTTTCACAGCCACCCTTTGGCATGTCTTGCAAGTTCTACACAGTTGACATCATGGGCATGTTGTAAAATAAAAGCTCTAAAATTAGTTGGCACCGTGATCTGTTTTTTTCTCAGAATTAGCATCATTGAAATTTCTAATTAGAATACCATTTTTGATGGTGTACCAGTGAATAGCCCTCTCGTTGTACACAACATCATCTTTTCTAGCAACATTGAAAATTTTTTTCAATGAGTCATCATTATGTTGAATAGTAATGAACGACTCTTTACTGACAAGTGAAACTTGTAAATTGTCATCCTCCTCATCCCGTGATGCTGTACTATCATTGGCCTCTGCCTGAGCCTGTGCCCGTGTAGTAACTGCATTAGCAGTCACTAAATGCTGGTTTTCCCAACTTTTAATATTATCATCTGAGCACTCCTTCAGCCCAGGGAGGTTACCCAGAATCAACTCGCTGACTGGATTTTCCAACATACAAGCAAGAACGTTCCCTGTGAAATAGGGTGTGTTTATGTAAACAAAGGCAGTCTGGTAATATTCAACTGTGCCCCGAAGGTAACACATTTCACCTGGTTACCTGTGTAACATGAGTTATCAACCAGAGATTGTCGCACCCCTACGGTAGTGCAACCCGTATCCCTGAGGACGGAAACAAGTCTATGATTAACAAACCCCCTGCAAAATTTAAGTGAACCTTTTCCATCATGAGAAGCAAATACTGGTAGAGGGTGACCACAAATTAATCTGGGTACTTCATCTGTCTGAAAAAGAGTGTTGCAAGCAGAGCAATTTGCTTTATTAGAAAGATCAACACTGCATGCATTGGCATGCGACGTGGTCTCAAACCCTTGATTCCGAGCAACTGACTGGTTGTTTTGTTCAACAGCAGCATTAGACCTATGTGGGAGTGGAGAGCCTCTGTAGTGTTGATTATTCCTGTTGTTCTGGTATGTCACGTAGGTCTTTATATCATTAAATTGCCTACACCTTCTTCCTATTCCCTCACCCGCATCCTTTATTTTATTATCTTTCCTTACTTGTTTTTCCTGTAGTTTTCGCATCACTCGTTTGCGAAAAATATTTTCTTCAGTATTCTCAAACTTTATCGGGGTTTTTTCTCATACTGGGATACGTAATTCCATTACTTAGATGTCAGTCAGACGAGAAGGGCAATTAAGTTGCAGCTATCTCAGACATCGAGCCGACTTGGGTCTGCACCTTCAGATGACACGACACTCCTGAGTTAGATTCTCGACGTAAACGCGTGAGAATGCTAGGAGAGAGCCGACATCCGTCTGCATTTTCACCGGTCAACACGAGTTGCATCGGCCGAACGCTTAAGTAGGAGCGAATATTTACACCTTATAGTCGCAGTTTCAGACAGGCTGTCTGGGATTTGAAACTGACACGCGTACATCTCGGTCAGTAGGTGGCAGTTACGACACGCGTTAAGCTGACGTAAATGTTGGGAGTAGGGGAGATAATTTCGCTTGGCGAAATAAGTTGGGGCCCTTTGTCTGATTTTAAGATATTGGCCCGAGTTTGAAACTTTATTTCATTTCACTCAGTAACTTCGCAGTTAGACTAGAACAACCTTCGTTCGATTTCTAAATAATCTCTGTTAATAGAGATGGACTTTAGTTTGGTCGAAGTGGTTTAAGTTCTTAGTATTTCTGTGTTTGAGGTAAATATTATATATAATAGATCTCTAGTATTTTGTGAAGTGATAAAGTGTTTAATCGCCTATTTCATTCTAAACTAGTTCTGTGTCCAGAGTGCTTAATTTAAAGTTTGTATTATTTTTCTAGTGACGCATACAGTGGAAAGCAGAATAAATTATATCTTTGGCTTACTAAACAAGTAGCTATAAGGAATTAAATTTAACTGCTAAATACTCAGTCGAAACTGTTTTAGAACAAACTTATAAATTCTAGATGCGACATCAGTGAATAGTGACGGAATACGCATGATATTCCTAATTCATGATGATCGAAATTTTATATAATTTATTTTTCGGGAAGTTTTAAAATTATAAGTCAAGGGGTCGGCTTGCTATTTAAAATGTAAGTTATATTGAGTACATAATATGTAAATGATTTATATGTGCTTTTCCTTTTATACAGTGAAATACTGGGGTGACCCGAACTTTACCGGCGTTTAATAAGAGTTTCATATTTGTGAAGAAATAGACAGTCCTTATTTTGAACCACGTGGGTTTCTCAAGTAACACTGGCCTGACAGTGCATATGCCAACAGAGTTAGACAGAAATACTATATCCCACTAACGGGTTTCAAAGACTGTAATGATCAATACGGGCCTTTGCGCCAGATCTTAAATTCTTTCATAAACTCTAATGTAAAATTGCTGACTGGCGGCGAGAATAATTACAATCAATAACATTAACATTTTCCCGACATTTTTGTCGAAGAGTGAATAGTGAAACCAGGCTATCTGTTGAAAGAAGTTGTCCACTGGTCATTCTTTCCAAATTAAGGGAATCCTCGTGTTTCTGAACTCTGTGTGCCCGTTTAAACTTGCTTATCAAACCTGATTCAAGTGACATTAACAGTAAATCTAAAATTTAACTGGTGAAGTGAACGCTCCCCGAAAACAGTGGAATAAACCTGTAATTGTAGAGCTGGGATTCGCTTTATCCAAAGAATACAGATTCACTGTAGAGAAGTGTCCTACGGTTGCGCCAGACGGTGAACTACATCAAGTTTTTGATAGGTAAGAACGTGTGCCAGGGATCCCTGATGAATGAACCGAGTGAAAGTGACGGAAGGATGTTCGTTATTTAATGCACTCGCTTGTTGTATTAATTGTTCCTTTAGAATAGATACTGCTGTCAAAGTCAGTCAATATCTTCTAAGGGGGACAATATTAGACCCTAACAATATGTATTTGTGACTCTTTGGGCCATCATCTGTCTCATAACGGGGCTGTGGGCTAAACCTAGAGTTAATATCATCACGGGGCTATCATCCTAGTAGCATTTTTCTTGAATTCTATGACTATTTGTATATGTTTTTTTTCCTTGATGAAATTTTTGGTGTTGTGAGAAGATTTTATTTGATGATAATAATAAAAATCTCTCTTGAACTAAATCAGTGCGTTGGTCAGCTCGTTCAAATATATATATATATATATATATATATATATATATATATATATATATATATATATATATATATATATATATATATATATAGATATATATATATATAATCATTTGTGATAGATTCCCACGTCTGTTTTGTTTAACTGTCGTCACGTGTATGTGCGTGCCCGTGAGTAGATAGAAATATAGGTAATAGATATATCTGTGTGTAGACTGTCTGACGCTGTAAAGTTGTCGTAGAAGATAGGTGAGAGGGAGAAGATTCCTTTTTTCCGCTTTCAGAGACAGCCTCTATATCACATTCTATCATCTCACTCGTGGAATCTATTTCTGTTACTATCTCACACTGTGACGATCACCTATTCTAACCTATTCAGAAGGGACCAAACCCAAGTCTTAATTCTCCTATCCAAAACCTACGACAAATGGGGGCTCGTTTCCGTTTTTTGAACTTTGAATAGGAAGACGAGACGACAAATATCAGCTCGTCTTTAAGATTCTTTATTCTGATATAGAGTAAGAGTGTGATGTCTTGTGAGTTTTGTATCTTTTTAAAATAATTTATCCCCTAGACTAACGATCTGTTTACGGGCGTGCTGACCACACAAACTGATAAGTTTTTTTTCCACAGCATTTTGAATATTATACATTTGGTTTACAGGTTGATTTTGTCGGAATACATGTTAATTAATGATTTTGTAATATTAAACGCTGGTAAAGTTTTGTGAGTGTATAACATTCACAAGGGTTCTGAAGCAGGTAGGTGTTTGAGCAAAGCTAAGGAGTGCGTTTCGGACTATTCGTCCAGATTAATTGCCTCCCTCACTCGAACTGTCTTCAGGGGTAAACTTGATAGTGGATTAAAAATTAAGGGGATTTTTTTTTCTCCGAAATTTTTGCTATAATCATTGTGTTTTCCACTGTAGCAACTTATTTTTCAGTGAGTAAATCTTAACTACCATTTAGTTGGCGTAGTCGTGTTTTGCATTAGGCGCTTTATTGCCGATTAATAGCAGCGATAGTTAGATTTTATTTTTGGAGGAGGTATCCCAGGGTTAAGTATATCATCTTTTATTTGGTATTCTTCTCGTAAGTGGTAGAAACCAGTGTATCCCTTTTCCTATTTTCTTTCTCCACTAGTCTCAGTTACTGACATAATATGGCCGAGAGGGCAAAGCTTAGACAACTCCTCAGGGACGAAGCGAGAGAGGAGGGACTGGAAGGCGAAGAAGCGAAAGATTTTGTCAGAGACGAACTTGAGAGATACGATGCGGAGAGGAAAGAAGCGGAAGACCGGCTATTACAGCAGAAGAAGATGGATGAGGAAATGGAAATTCGCAGGATGCAGCATGAGGAAAGAGAGAAGGAAAGACAGCATGAGGAAAGAGAGAAGGAGAGACAGCATTTGGAAAGAGAAAATGAGCAACGACGACAGCATGAGTTGGCTCTTAAGGCTCTAGAAGTCCAAAGTCTTGGTGCTGCCTCTACCTCCAGCAATGGAGAGTCTTCTCCTCATTCTTCCTTAACTGATCCTTCTAACACTCAATCTCTTCAACTCAACGCTATGTCCTTCACTCTTGAGTCTTTCCCTTGTCCAAATGAAAAGATTGACACTTGGCTAGAAAAATTTGAGAAAGTTGCAACTCTGTACGGTTTAGAGAGGTCGCGTTGGAACATGAAGCTTTCCCAGGCTTTGAAAAGTTCTGCGTATGATGTTTACGCCAAACTGGAAAGCAGCCAACAAGACAACTATGATCTGTTGAAGAAAGCGTTACTGGAGCGCTTTGAAATGAACGCTCGCAAATTTTTGCAACTGTTTCGCAACAGCAGAAAGGAGAATTCTGAATCTTTTCACCAGTTCTCTTCCCGTCTAAAGGGATATTTGACAAAGTGCCTTGAGCTCTCGCAGCTCCCCTCTACCTACGAAGGTCTTGAGGAATTTGTTTTAACAGAACAAATAAAGAACACATTGTCTGCAGATACCCGGAGATTTCTAGCGGAGCAGGGGGCAGAAAAACTTGAAGACATCTTAGAGAAGTCTGAGCGTTATCAAAATGCGCTGGCTGAACTACCGGCCACAAAGCGGAAACCGACAGAGGAGCATTTTCGAAAACATAACCTAGAGCAATCTTCTCAGGCTTCTAACCAAAATAACCACAGAGAAACTGGACCTCAAAAACCCCCTCCTGAAAAATCCAAGTTCTACAAGAACAAGTACCCCAACCACCCCAAACAGTCTGATCAACCCGACCGCCCTTTATGGCAGCGTGGCCAGAAAGGTCAAGGTGGCAAAGGGAGAACCCTGAGCACGGGACATATGATCAGACCGAGCACACCGAGCCGAAACGCATCGGATGCTTATTAACAGTCTCGCAAGGCGGAATTATTGACAGTGATTCCCAACCTGTTGGGGATACACCCTCAACGCGAGGTGCGGTTACATTGAATGGTTCTCAAACTTCTTGTTTATTTGACACGGGGCTTTCTTATGATTGCATTGTTGCCAGAAACCTGGTCAAACCCGGTCAAGAGACAGCAGAGACCGTCCAATTTTGTGGAGTTCGTAAGAGTGATGCACCTACAGCGCTTCCCATCGCATTGGTGGAGATACACTCTGACTTTGTCAGAGGCGTGATCAAAGCGGCTGTTATGGATGATCCCATCTACCCAGTCATACTTGGCGGTAGATACGTGTGTATTGGTAAACCGGAAGAGCCGATTGTGGCAGCAGTAACTACAAGAGGGCAAACCAAAAAGGAACGGGAGCCTGCGCCTAATTTGTTACCTAGGGAACTTAAAGAAGCGCAATACAAGGACCCTACTTTGGCACCCTGCTTTAGGAAACTGCCCATGGCTAAGGAACCCAAACAGCACGGGGACATTTTTTCTGAGGATGGCGTACTTTATCGGAGAACGGGCAAGCCTGACCAAGGTTACAACCAGCTCCTAGTACCGAAACAGTACAGAAGCCAAATCCTAGAAATGGGGCACTCTCTTCCCTTCAGCGGACATATGGGACAGAACGCCACAAACCAACGTATAACCACTCATTATTGGTGGCCAGGAGTAAACACTGATATTATCAGGTACGTCAAATCCTGTGCCCAGTGCCAACGTGTACCACCCAAGCAACGGACACCCCCAGTCCACATGGGTGAAATGCCAATAGTGGGAACACCATTCGAACGGGTTGTGATCGACATTTTAGGGCCTTTCGAAAGGACTAAAAGAAGGAACAGGTTTATCCTGACCTTAGTCGATACATGCACTTTATGGGCAGAAGCTATCCCGCTAACATGCGCAGATGCCAAGCATGTCGCAGAAGCCCTCGTGCAGATTTTCACTCGGTTGGGATTCCCTCAACAAGTGTTGACGGATAACGGATCTCCATACCGAAACCTGTTGATGGAGGAGATCGTGAAGATCTTGAGGACCCAACACATCCACACTAAGCCATATACTCCGGCCGGAAATGGGCTCGTGGAACGTGCTAATGGAAACCTCAACATGATGCTAAGTAAACTGGCACAAGTGAAACCTGAAGATTGGGATCTTTGTATTCCTGCAGCATTATTTGGCTACAGAGAATCTCCTCATACTTCCACAGGATTTCCGCCAGCTACACTCTTATTCGGCAGACCCATTAAGGGCCCGCTTGAAGCCTTACTTCAGTCTCTGACAGACGAGAAGGCTGATGAGACAGTTGTCTCAGCCAGTAAATATGTGTCGGTTTTAAAGGAAAGGTTGAAACTAGGGTGGGACCTAGCAACCACTAACTTTAAGCGAGCACGCACAAAGCACGCTAACCGATACAGGAAAGTCGCGAAAGAGAGAGAACTGGAAGCAGGAGAGAAAGTTTTGGTGTTACTCCCTACCGAGAACAACCAACTGAAGATCGGATGGCAAGGGAAATTACCGTTCTGAAAAAGATTTCTAAGGCTAACTACCAGATCTCTATTCAAGGAAAGGAGAAGGTTTTCCATTTAAATCTCTTAAAGAGATACTTGGAAAGACCAGTGCCAACCTCCGACCATCTCCTGGCGATCGCCAGAGCTGACGAAGATGATGATAGTGGCAGGGATATTCCACCGCTATCACAGGAAATCTTTCAAAAATGTCAGAAGCGGCGACGCTCTTTCAAGCGCGCATGGGAGTCATTTTAGAGGAAGGAAACTTTGGGGAGTAGACTTCATGAGTAGGACTTGCAGAGAGATGGAGGGGGAAGATGAGAGGGAAGAAGACAGACACCCCGAAGCTACGGTTATAGGAAATTTAATTCCATAACGTAGACATGGAGTGCTTCCATATCTTAAAGGGGGGACGTCCTGTCACGTAGGTCTTTATATCATTAAATTGCCTACATCTTCTTCCTATTCTCTCACCCGCATCCTTTATTTTATTATCTTTCCTTACTTGTTTTTCCTGTAGTTTTCGCATCACTCGTTTGCGAAAAATATTTTCTTCAGTATTCTCAAACTTTACCGGGGTTTTTTCTCATACTGGGATACGTAATTCGATTACTTAGATGTCAGTCAGACGAGAAGGGCAATTAAGTTGCAGCTATCTCAGACATCGAGCCGACTTGGGTCTGCACCTTCAGATGACACGTCACTCCTGAGTTAGATTCTCGACGTAAACGCGTGAGAATGCTAGGAGAGAGCCGACATCCGTCTGCATTTTCACCGGTCAACACGAGTTGCATCGGCCGAACGCTTAAGTAGGAGCGAATATTTACACCTTATAGTCGCAGTTTCAGAAAGGCTGTCTGGGATTTGAAACTGACACGCGTACATCTCGGTCAGTAGGTGGCAGTTACGACACGCGTTAAGCTGACGTAAATGTTGGGAGTAGGGGAGATAATTTCGCTTGGCGAAATAAGTTGGGGCCCTTTGTCTGATTTTAAGATATTGGCCCGAGTTTGAAACTTTATTTCATTTCACTCAGTAACTTCGCAGTTAGACTAGAACAACCTTCGTTCGATTTCTAAATAATCTCTGTTAATAGAGATGGACTTTAGTTTGGTCGAAGTGGTTTAAGTTCTTAGTATTTCTGTGTTTGAGGTAAATATTATATATAATAGATCTTTAGTATTTTGTGAAGTGATAAAGTGTTTAATCGCCTATTTCATTCTAAACTAGTTCTGTGTCCAGAGTGCTTAATTTATAGTTTGTATTATTTTTCTAGTGACGCATACAGTGGAAAGCAGAATAAATTATATCTTTGGCTTACTAAACAAGTAGCTATAAGGAATTAAATTTAACTGCTAAATACTCAGTCGAAACTGTTTTAGAACAAACTTATAAATGCTAGATGCGACATCAGTGAATAGTGACGGAATACGCATGATATTCCTAATTCATGATGATCGAAATTTTATATAATTTATTTTTCGGGAAGTTTTAAAATTATAAGTCAAGGGGTCGGCTTGCTATTTAAAATGTAAGTTATATTGAGTACATAATATGTAAATGATTTATATGTGCTTTTCCTTTTATACAGTGAAATACTGGGGTGACCCGAACTTTACCGGCGTTTAATAAGAGTTTCATATTTGTGAAGAAATAGACAGTCCTTATTTTGAACCACGTGGGTTTCTCAAGTAACACTGGCCTGACAGTGCATATGCCAACAGAGTTAGACAGAAATACTATATCCCACTAACGGGTTTCAAAGACTGTAATGATCAATACGGGCCTTTGCGCCAGATCTTAAATTCTTTCATAAACTCTAATGTAAAATTGCTGACTGGCGGTGAGAATAATTACAATCAATAACATTAACATTTTCCCGACATTTTTGTCGAAGAGTGAATAGTGAAACCAGGCTATCTGTTGAAAGAAGTTGTCCACTGGTCATTCTTTCCAAATTAAGGGAATCCTCGTGTTTCTGAACTCTGTGTGCCCGTTTAAACTTGCTTATCAAACCTGATTCAAGTGACATTAACAGTAAATCTAAAATTTAACTGGTGAAGTGAACGCTCCCCGAAAACAGTGGAATAAACCTGTAATTGTAGAGCTGGGATTCGCTTTATCCAAAGAATACAGATTCACTGTAGAGAAGTGTCCTACGGTTGCGCCAGACGGTGAACTACATCAAGTTTTTGATAGGTAAGAACGTGTGCCAGGGATCCCTGATGAATGAACCGAGTGAAAGTGACGGAAGGATGTTCGTTATTTAATGCACTCGCTTGTTGTATTAATTGTTCCTTTAGAATAGACACTGCTGTCAAAGTCAGTCTATACCTTCTAAGGGGGACAATATTAGACCCTAACAATATGTATTTGTGACTCATCTGTCTCATAACGGGGCTGTGGGCTAAACCTAGAGTTAATATCATCACGGGGCTATCATCCTAGTAGCATTTTTCTTGAATTCTATGACTATTTGTATGTTTTTTTTTTTCCTTGATGAAATTTTTGGTGTTGTGAGAAGATTTTTTTTGATGATAATAATAAAAATCTCTCTTGAACTAAATCAGTGCGTTGGTCAGCTCGTTCAAATATATATATATATAATCATTTGTTATAGATTCCCACGTCTGTTTTGTTTAACTGTCGTCACGTGTATGTGCGTGCCCGTGAGTAGATAGAAATATAGGTAATAGATATATCTGTGTGTAGACTGTGTGACGCTGTAAAGTTGTCGTAGAAGATAGGTGAGAGGGAGAAGATTCCTTTTTTCCGCTTTCAGAGACAGCCTCTATATCACATTCTATCATCTCACTCGTGGAATCTATTTCTGTTACTATCTCACACTGTGACGATCACCTATTCTAACCTATTCAGAAGGGACCAAACCTAAGTCTTAATTCTCCTATCCAAAACCTACGACATGGTAATTACAATCATTATTATAATTTGATATTCCTCTGTTAGAATAGGAATTCTGAGTTCTGGTCCAGCCTCTGTTTGGTCCATTAAATTGTTGTTGAGGCATATTTCCCTGGTTATATGGTCGAAATTGACTGTATGCAAAGTTATACCGACCCCTGAAGGATCCGGCATTCCGGCTTGTTACTCCCCGATAATGAATATTAACGGTGTATGGGTGGTGTAGGTGTGCCGTCGTATCTGTGTTAGGTATGTATTAGTGAGTGTGTGGTAGAACAGTCACTCACAACACAGGTACGTAAATAATAGTCATGGATGGCCGTAAACATCTGGTGTAATTTAAATGTCGCTTTATTAAATCACAGCACGATCACGTTTACATTGATATACACACAGTCACATTACAAGTCATTGCAATACAATACTCTTCAACATTCATCAGCAGATCTATATCAAGGCCTAAAGTCCTCACGACTCATCTCTGCGCTATAACACTGCGCTATAATACTGCACCCAGCAGTTCACATAAATTATGGCCTAAAGTCCTCATGACTCACTTATAATACTGCACCCAGCAGTTCACATAAATTATGGCCTAAAGTCCTCATGACTCACTTATAATATTGCACCCAGCAGTTCACATAAATTATGGCCTAAAGTCCTCGTGACTCATCTCTGCGCTAGACTTATAATACTGCACCCAGCAGTTCACATAAATTATGGCCTAAAGTCCTCACGACTCACTTATAATACTGCACCCAGCAGTTCACATAAATAATGGCCTAAAGTCCTCACGACTCATAATAGCTTCCTCAAAGCTTCACAAATACTTAATATGGCCTGTCCCAATCCTGGACTCATAATAGCTTCCTCAAAGCTTCACAAATACTTAATATGGCCTGTCCCAATCCTGGACTCATAATAGCTTCCTCAAAGCTTCACAAATACATAATATGGCCTGTCCCAATCCTGGACTCATAATAGCTTCCTCAAAGCTTCACAAATACATAATATGGCCTGTCCCAATCCTGGACTCATAATAGCTTCCTCAAAGCTTCACAAATACATAATATGGCCTATCCACACAGCAAAAACATTAAGTCGACATTATTCAAAGCACTACGTAGGCATACATCCTCGAAAAACACACACAGACAGAGATGACCACTCCCGGTCCAACGCTCCGAATCCCTCTTCTCCTCTCCGGGATCACACACTCTAGTCCCGCCAAAAAACCCAAAACGAGACTCCGCTGTTTTTTGAACACAGCTCAAAAACAGTACAGAATAAATACATCTCAGCATTTGAGATAAAAGCGTTCGCACGCTTTCCTGTACTCTGTCACTCAAAATAAAAAGGATATGTTTCTATTATAACGTTAAACAAACCTCAGCTTAATCAGGTATACAAGTATTGTAACTCATAATCTACTTTGCCCAAAAACATATTCCGAATTACTGCCCTTTTCATAGGATCAACTTGTTACAGTTTCCCACACACCCAGGAGAAAAAAAAATGATTCTATCATTTTTTTTTGAAAATTAACTCCCAAAACGAAAAAATTTAAAAGATAATGGAGTTCTAACATATGTTTTACAAAATTCATCTTATGATAAGTCAGAAATAGTATATCTACAAAATATTAGCAGTAAATGTAAAGTAAATAACAATCATCCAACGTATGATTACTAAAATTAATCTATTAGAAAACCAAGCTAAGTATCTCAAAATTAATCTATTACAGAACTAAGTTAAGCATATACAATAATACTCAAACAAGCAACAAACAATAGTAATAGAAATGACAATATCAAGCAAACAAAGTATAATTCGAAAAGACGTAAAATATGAAATCATCATATGAAAAACAACAAATAATATCACAATGTCAAATCATGTAAAGCAAATACAACTATCCCTGATCTAAAGTTACATCATTACTTGAACAATACAAAGAATGAAAGTCTAAGTAGCGTAACAGAAAAAAGTATACACGAAGCATAAAGTGAGACAAAGATGAAACACGGAAGTATAAACAACATATCAGATCATGCTGAAAAGACAACAGACAAGATGTAAAGAGATGACGAATAGTCAACAAGGACAGATGAAAAGTAAAGATGCACATGTAGAAAAAGTTGTAACAATACCTTATAACTATCTAAATTAAACATCATATTGTCTAACTTAATACAATCATAATCAAAAATTACAAAACAAAATAACAAAGTATATCTATACTAACAACACAAAGTAAAAACTTATGACAAAAAGAATAGTAAGTAATTTAGCCAAATTATAAAACTTATGCATAACTAATAATAAATTATACAAGATATCACACAAACAAAAATAAAACGCTATCAAAAGGTTTGCACTGACTCAAAGTCACGCGCTAAATACAGAAAAATGCATCAAACATTAAAAAACAATTTCAAGGAACTAATGACACTACACATTACTAACCATAATATACAGACTAGCATTGGCGCAGAAAAAAATATTACAACGTTCGAAAAAATACATTTTCAAAAAAAAAAAAAAAAAAAAAGTTTCGTATCACTAAGTTGCATAAAAATAGTATTACATTTACAACCAATTCAAAGCTATAATGAATAAACTAACAAAGAAATCGACTTCAAGAAAATGAAGGACGTATGAACAATCTATCTCTAAACAGACACACATTAACAAATGTAAGTTTTTTTTTTTTCTCTTCAAAAAATATACATCACATAAAACACATGAGAAAAAATTCAAGTGCTCATGAATTATCTAAAAGTAATTATTGCACCATTACAACTAATGAGTTTTGTGCATAGGGCTGGCAAACTCAACATGTACAAAAGTTGTCTTAACAAAACTGCTACAACAACAAAAAAACCAAAACAAACAACTGCAAGTTCAACAGTGGAATATAACTAACAATAGAAACACAAAATCATGGCAATCAAATAATGCATTAAATATTTCAAACGAAATTACATGTTATTGCAAAACAAGAACATATCATTTATTATAGTAACAAATACAAAAAATATTTACTGTTTTAATAAATAAAAAAAATCAGATGTAAATCTATAGCTTCCCTTTCCTGTCAACATTTCTTGACCCTGAGCAAGTAAAACATCCGATGTTTAATGAGACGCTGAAAAAGTTACGCTTGAACGCACACAATGACCCAAAGTTGACCTCCTTTTCTCACAGTTAATATGTCACAGGAGCCTTGACTGTTATCGTAAAGTCGCTTCTGTCAAAATATATGAATGAAAATTTCCATTTTAATGAATGGTGAAATCTAATGAGAAAAAACGTAGAAGTCACAATGACAATTACCCTGTACTTTGGTCCTTGTAAAGCAATGGTCCTTTCACAATGCCCTCAGCTCTTCTTTTATAATCTCTAGACATCACAGAAGACATTACTGCCGTAGGCTGAAACAAAATGTTACATTCACAACACCGAGACACTTTCTCGTGCTGAACAACATTATCAGACATAGTATTTAAAACACCAGTGTTATTGTTACCTTGTTTATCTCTATTACAACTGACTCTGGGCTCATGTTGAGCAAAGTTAGCATACTTGCGCTTATTATTTGTTACATGATGAAAATATTTATTACTACAGTTGCTTTGTTTACAAACAATGACTCTAGACTTTTGCTGAGTCAAGTTATGTAGAGAAACACGTGAAGAGCTATTATCTCTCTCTTTATATTCTTGTCAATTCCTCTATTATGACAAATGTTATGTCTATAACCCAAGTTAGCATTGTTGTTGTTAACATATCTTCTTTGACAAAAATGTCCACTAGACAAGACTTGCTTTCTAGTAGCAAAATCATTACCAGATTGATAGTTTTTCTTACAGTTATTTCTACTATAACTTACAGAATTCTTCGGATCAAAATGTTGAAATCCGCTAAATTGTTTACAATTCCTTGGAGAATCAAAATTACCACTTGATAAACTCCCTTGGTACTGTCTAATCTTGTGATTATATCTCTTACTATCAATGTTCTTCTTTTCACCTATGGGAATATGTTTACCAATCCCGTCAAACTGGCTGTGCTGAGTTTGACAAGTAACTGAACCCTTAGAATGTTTATTTTCCTGCCCACAGTGGGTTTCATTCCTGGAAAATATAGTACTATGTTTATTCCCTGTTACAAGTTTATCAGAATCTGCAACAGTAAACACGTGATTGATTTTAGGAGCCTTAACTTTCAATTTCTCACATTTCTTTTCGTAATCAATAGAACTGGCTGAAACACAAGAATCTTTATTAGCCTGACGCCAAGAATTATCAATAGAGTCACTAGTACCACTAGCACTAGGGAAGTTGTATCTCCCACGAAAAGTTCTATGTTTACCATGTATGGCATCTCTATGAGCAAAAAGTGTATGGGGTTGACTTTTCGCAACTTTCTGTGTATCACTGTCAACATGGACAGAAGACCACATTTTTTTTATCTAAGACGATGTCAAGAAGGCCATTTACCCGTTTTCTGGCCTCTGCAATTTCAATATCTCTATGCGCAATCTCTTGACTAAGTTTCTTATTTAAATCATTAAGAGCCAAAACTCTGCAACCTTCTTCTGCTAGCAATTTCTCAATCTTAGCAACCTTCTCTTTCTCAGAGGTCAACTCTACCAATGTCTCTTTTCCATCTTGCTCTTTATTTACCTTTATTGACTGTGTTTCATTCTCACCATTATTATTATTCACTAACTCATCGACTTCCCCTGGAAATACAGTATTCTTCTCTTCAAGTTTATCAAAACATACATCATGTATCATTACATTGTATAATCCTTCTCGCTCATTGGTTTCCGCTTTTAATTTTTCATACATGTCATTTCTTAGTTGGATCTCTTGTGTAAGGTTTTCCACCTCAACATGCTTAACTTTTATTTGGACCTCCAACTCTTTAACCTTCAATAGTGAAGAATCCAAACTTGCTTGTACTCTAGCAAGTTCCAGGTTTGATCTATTTAAATCACCTGTAAGTTTAGCTAATTTTTCCTTAAGTTCACTCTCTTCAGCTTTACCCTTTAAGCAATTTTTTTCTTCCTGTCTGTTGACTCTTACTTCCTCATCTTCTAGCTTCTTTTCCTGATTGTCAGCAATTATATTGTGTATACCCTTCAATATATTGTCGTGTTCAACATGAATATTATTATACACAAATACACGAAGGTCGAGCAGCAGCAACTTTGCTAAATTCCTAGCCATTCTTAAATGAGGGATGGACTGAAATCTATTCTCAGCAAAATCTCTTAGTGCTCTCGACGCACTGACCAACAATCCGTCCATCACGTGTGCTTCCAGTTCTGGTCCTTTTAATCTATGAAAATTTTTACCCTCTTGAAATAAATACTCCAATAAAGGCCACATATTATCAGGATCCATTTCGTCATCATCCATAGTGACTTACTTATTGAGATCACTGTATATGTATCAATAAACCTTTTACTCCTGACAGCTAAATAACCATACAATAAATTGCAACTATTCCTAATTACTGTCAGATCAATTTCTGTTCAAAGAACCTTTATATGGTCATATCCATATCATGGTAGTCAATACCACATGTTAATAGCCATAAATTACTTATGCATTAAATTCTACTCATATGTCACTATAGACATAAACAACATCAACAACAGAATTAAAAAGAAATGCATAGAATTCAGAAGGCCTGAGGACATGAGTGACATGACACACTTTACAGAACAAACAAAAATCACTTATCTGTCAATTTTCCATTCCCTTCCGCCAAGACTTTAAATATCACATAATTCTGACGCTAAAACAGTCTATCGCCGAAAGGTATTGGATCTAGACTTTCTTCCGTTCAGGTCCTCGCTTTAGTAAGGTATGTGCTCGAATACTGCATAGGAGCACATGATGATCGTAACAGGAACACAGCAAACCCGCTCTTGACTCGAGCTATACTTGCAAAATGACTGGTACAACTGCACATACACTCGACTTGTACACGCTATCCTTCAGACGTTGTATCACCTCATAAACTGCTGGCTCGCTGCTTGATAATTTCGCTGCACATCTGATAGGAAATGTAGACTACAGACGTTGTTGTTTTCTACAGGCACGACACAGGACGTCAACTGACAGTGCTCTAAAGCTGATTATTCCCACGAATAAGGCGTTTCCCAAATGCGCTCCACAGGCAGACTACAAACCAGGTCACGGTTTGAAGCACATGAGATTCAGGTCACGCATGAAGTTCTCTCAAAACGACTGTTGCGGGTGTCAGAACCCGAAAACAAATCTATCAAATGATACAGATATGTGGACTGTATCGATAACGATTTTATCCTTCCGTCTGTTAAATACTCTCTCAAGTTAGAGAAACTCTTGATACGCGAATGTCATATCCATTCGTTCCAATTTGAACTGGTCCACCACTGTTACCGGTTATGAATATTAACGGTGTATGGGTGGCGTAGGTGTGCCGTCGTATCTGTGTTAGGTATGTATTAGTGAGTGTGTGGTAGAACAGTCACTCACAACACAGGTACGTAAATAATAGTCATGGATGGCCGTAAACATCTGGTGTAATTTAAATGTCGCTTTATTAAGTCACAGCACGATCACGTTTACATTGATATACACACAGTCACATTACAAGTCATTGCAATACAATACTCTTCAACATTCATCAGCAGATCTATATCAAGGCCTAAAGTCCTCATGACTCACTTATAATACTGCACCCAGCAGTTCACATAAATTATGGCCTAAAGTCCTCATGACTCACTTATAATACTGCACCCAGCAGTTCACATAAATTATGGCCTAAAGTCCTCATGACTCACTTATAATACTGCACCCAGCAGTTCACATAAATTATGGCCTAAAGTCCTCATGACTCATCTCTGCGCTAGACTTATAATACTGCACCCAGCAGTTCACATAAATTATGGCCTAAAGTCCTCACGACTCACTTATAATACTGCACCCAGCAGTTCACATAAATAATGGCCTAAAGTCCTCACGACTCATAATAGCTTCCTCAAAGCTTCACAAATACTTAATATGGCCTGTCCCAATCCTGGACTCATAATAGCTTCCTCAAAGCTTCACAAATACTTAATATGGCCTGTCCCAATCCTGGACTCATAATAGCTTCCTCAAAGCTTCACAAATACATAATATGGCCTGTCCCAATCCTGGACTCATAATAGCTTCCTCAAAGCTTCACAAATACATAATATGGCCTGTCCCAATCCTGGACTCATAATAGCTTCCTCAAAGCTTCACAAATACATAATATGGCCTATCCACACAGCAAAAACATTAAGTCGACATTATTCAAAGCACTACGTAGGCATACATCCTCGAAAAACACACACAGACAGAGATGACCACTCCCGGTCCAACGCTCCGAATCCCTCTTCTCCTCTCCGGGATCACACACTCTAGTCCCGCCAAAAAACCCAAAACGAGACTCCGCTGTTTTTGAACACAGCTCAAAAACAGTACAGAATAAATACATCTCAGCATTTGAGATAAAAGCGTTCGCACGCTTTCCTGTACTCTGTCACTCAAAATAAAAAGGATATGTTTCTATTATAACGTTAAACAAACCTCAGCTTAATCAGGTATACAAGTATTGTAACTCATAATCTACTTTGCCCAAAAACATATTCCGAATTACTGCCCTTTTCATAGGATCAACTTGTTACACGGCTAAAATTTCTTCCCCAGCCTGAAGAATTATCAGGTGGTCCCTGTTTTTGATTTCTTGTATATATAGCCTTTGCTGAAGCAACTGGTAATGCCTCCTTGATGTTCGAGTTGCTTATATTCCTCCCAGGATGTACGGTCATGAAACGTCGTCCCAAAATCTTCATTTCAGCAATGGTTTGTGGATCCCTCTCTTGGAGATAGGTCAAAAATTCTATACTGACTGAAGAGAGAACCTTATCTCTTAGTATGAGATCCATAAGCGACTCAAAAGTATGATCGATTCGTGAAAGTTCAATCCATCTATGAAAAGTAAGTTTGATAGATGCAATGTATTCTGCGAAGTCCTTGGACGAGTCAGGCAATAGAGTTTTGAATTTTACTCTATAACCGTGAGTATCCAGCTGGAATTTTTTCAATAATAATGCCTTTATAGAATCATAGTCACTTCTAGAGGCATCATCCAAAGTGCAGATAGCTGTAAGGGCTTCACCTGAAAATAATGACATTAATTTACTAGGCCATTCAGATTTGTCAAGTTTATGTTCCTGACAAATTGTCTGAAACCTGTTCAAGTAACACGATATGTCATCGGATGGATGAAAATTGGGTAAATGAACCTTAAAAGGACACCCATGATCCCTTTTTGTTGTGCCCTGATTAGTGCTCTCCGTCGGTCTGTTCTCATTTTCAAGTTTAAGTTTTTGAAGCTGAATTTCAGCCATTTTTTGCTCATGCTCAAACTGTGCTAGCTTAAGCTTTTCTTCTTTTTCATCTTGCCTCCTCTTCTCCGCTAATTCTTGTTCTAATTTTTTCTCAGCTGCTGCTGCTTCTCTGTCTTCTCGCCTTCTCGTCTCAGCTAATTCTTTCTCTTCCTTAGCCACCTGCTCTAAAGCAAACTCTTTCAAGGCCTTCGCTTGAATCCCAAGTCTTTCACCCACGGTGACAATATGTTCTAGGCGAGACATGTTGAGGTACCTTGATGTAATCAATTAGTTACAACAATAATAAATCTTAAATAAAATTATATCACTTTCCAACAAATTGCCTTATACTTAATATCAGAACTGAACAATTCTGCACTATTTTCAAAGGAGACAATAATATATTTCCAAAGGAGCAACCAAGACAATACAATTTAAGATATATATATATATATATATATATATATATATATATATATATATATATATATATATATATATATATATATATATATATATATATATATATATATATATATATATATATATATATATAGTCAATAGATCCAGCCTAACAAGGACAATACTAAGGTATAAAGAAAGATAAGGTATAAAAGTTTTAACAGGTAATGAAAAAAAAAAACGTAATCAGTAGAAGATCCATCATTTAATACATGAATCAACTGAATTGATAGTCAGATTTGACAAACAGAGCACGCCCAATAATGACGAAAAATTAAAATAATCAACAGAATATGACAAAGACTAAGATTAAAACATGTCCGCACAACTAAAAAAAAAACAAAAAAAAACTTAATAATAATAATTGTAATGATCTAACAAGTTATGATCACCACACAGTAGGCCTACCTATAGAACAATTTGTGTGTACCCGCTTTACGGCGAGATGTATCACACAACAAGACAGCCGAGCCAACCTTGCCCGCTTATACAAGAATTACATATATTAATACATTAAAAAAGGAAAACAAACATCAGAGCTGATGGAGATCCAACCAAAATATTCATGAACACAGACCGAAAGATGTAAAAAATCGCACTTATCTTGTATGAAAATAAAACAGTCTCCTTCCTGGCCTGAGATATGGTGCTAAGAAATGGATGTGCAGCTCTGAAGCACTCCACAACAATGTAAAACGATTCGTCACTCCTTCCCTACACTCCGGTCTGACAGGACTCCATTTTTTTTTTTTTTTTTTTTCGTACGCCCGCTAATACTCGAGGCGAAATCTCAGGTTATTATTTATGTCTAACCTGACATTGATTTTACGTGAGTATCCCTTTATTTCTTGTACAGAGACAGGTGTCCCTCGCCATTCAGGCAAATACTCGCCGATTTCGGAGGTACCCATTGCAGCTGGGTCGGCTCAGGAGCCGCCAGTCCCTGGTCGACGACACTCCTTCAAATGTCCTCGCCAGGTCTCGAGTTAATCCAGTCCAAATCCCGGTCGACGAAAAATCCTCAAATGCCGTCGCCCGGGTTTGATCCTGTATCACCCGGTCGCCAGAGCGGTGTTGTAACCACTACGCTAGCGCGGCTCCCGACTCCATTTTGAATTTGATTGTAGACTCGCAGAAGTCGCTCACTTGAAGTAGTGACTGCTGGTAAATTGAAATTTTCCTCTAATGAATAAAGATTGTAGAATTGGTTTTAAAAAAAAAATGTACTTTACAAGTTCAAAATCCACGATACTTGGCCCCCAAAAAGCTGTGGCGTTCTCCAACTTGCTCTTAGGTTTAATGATTTAATTCATGGAAGAGTAAACATATTAGCAGTAGCCAAGTGGTCATACGAGATTCCTTAAACTTGCTACATAAACAGCCACACAAGAATTGAAGAAACGTCCAGCTTATTCACATCACGAACATGTTTGTTATGAATAAAACATATGCTCCAATGGAGTATTACTTGTAAGACCTCTTTCACTACACATCTCTAACTCCCATGGCATAGGGTAAATACAGATACTGGCATATAACAGTCTGTCAGTAAATGTCGAGATCCAGTCCTGTAATCAGCTGTATCTCTATGAACATACGAATATATAAGAACCGGAACATCGCCCGTCTTCAGTCTGCAAACATCACTATATCATTTCTATCCACTCATCTACCTATCCTGTGAATGAATCAGGCACTCTGTCATTCCAGGATGACCAGACTAACTTCAGAACATATCTATCAAACACACCGATATCCGAAATATCTCGGAGCAATTTACACATGCCTCCTCACTCTTCCACGACACACCGCCCAATGCCCCGTGAACCCTAGGCTATCATCTCCCCTCCTTTTGACCTCTCTTGCACACTAATTCGTGACGTCGTATCTGCCGCAATGCGACAGATCGTACTAAAACCTTGTGGACGAGGCTATTTAATAGCTAGATATAAGAACATAAGTAACTGCATATAATATGTACGTCACAGTTCTATTCTCTCATTCTCCAGCTGTGTCTACTGAGTTAGTTTTTGTGGTATTGTATCTTTTCTTTATTGGCAGATAATGAAAGTCTGTAAATCAGGTAAACGTTCATAAGCACGACTGTTTAACATCACAAATCTCCAGGATGAAAACTTCAACGATAACAGGCACATCTACTGTTACGACTGATAACAACTGAAGCGTAGACGACATGTATCATTAAACGTCACCACAGAATATACAGGCACAGTGTTGAAATAAATCCAGAAAAAAACGTTTTAAGGCCTGTTTATTGATGTTAAATCTCTACTCATTTCTGACATCTTCTTGTTACAGCAACATTTCACAATAGCATGGAAATAAGTCAATAACTTCTCAAAATGCTGAACTGTACTGTCTTCGTCCTTAATAAATGGCTACAACAGGTTTTAAGAGGAAATAAGCTGTTATAGTTTCTCTTTCCTACAAGTCTATTGTTATCTTCCTTCTGACTTAGAGATTTGTGGTACCACGGTGTCTACAACTAGTCGATAAGAAATAGTTAGTTAACTGTTGCAAGGTTCTTGTAAACGTTCTGTTTAAAGCAGGCACTAGATATCAGTTTAACTCTCCTTGGAAATAAAGACGGGCGCTGATGACTTAGAGCTGAATGTTGAAGAGTTGTTGTCTATTGAGAGGTTCTTTATTCGTTCTGTTTCTAACTAACAAATGTCAGCAGTTCTTATGGTCTAAAAGATGTTTCTACTACTACAAAATCTTGTCTGCTCTAGTCGGCAATTTGCCCTCTAACTGGTCTTTCTTAACCTGATCAACCTACTGCGTTCGTTTTTCATTTTGCTAACGATTGTCACGCGATTCTACCTGACGACAGACATTGAATCCAGTTGATTCTTCTTTTGACATACTGCGCATTTCAATAATCTACCTGTACTGTCCTAACCTCGTCATCTATTTTTATTTAACATAACCACTAACCAATACAAATAATTGTCAGTCTATGTCATCTATTTCATTATCATCAATATTATTAAACATCAAAAAAGTCGCTCGTGCCCTTCACGCGGTGACACCTGCATATTGTACCGGGCGACATAATCTAAAAACTGTCGCTGGCTTTATTATATGTGATGTTTTCATTTCTCCTGTTTCGTTTTTTTTTAATCCAGAGACATTATTTTGTGTATGTGTGTGTTTAAAATATGAATTTTGCTTCATTATGGCGAGGCGCTCTACCGTTCAACCTGAACAACAAGGGCACTCGGTTATATTAGGGCGCTTGTCCAAATATAAAAGACCTTGTGGTCTTGTTATGAGTTCTTCGAGTGACCTGTCTGTGGCCTGTATTACAAAAATTAAAGATAATTTTTAGTGCATTTTAACAAAACAGTGTGTAGTCTAAATCTTGCTTTTTAATTACTAATTATCTGTTTTGTTTTGGAGCTCAAACTATGCTTTATGTTGTTTCCTTGTACGCCTCCTAATTAATTTTCAAAGTGCTAGTAAAAGTCTAGATTATTATAGTTTTGGTAACTGTTTAAAAAAAAGAAAAAGTTCCATAGCTTTGGCGAGGCGCGCACCGTTCAACCTAGACACAAAATCTGTCGGTTATATTAGGGCTCATGTCCAAATATAAAAGGCCTTGCCGGCATGTTAGTATTCACTGTTTTTTTTTTTTTGGCAACTGTTACAATGAATAGTAACGGCAAAATAAAATTAGAACTACATTACTGGGTAAATGAGGACACTAAACTAGAAGATGGATGAAAGGAGTGATGAAATGTAAAACCGACAACAAGCTTCCCCTTCGAAGTCTTAGAACATACGCTGCACGAGATATAAAGAACATAGAACAAAGAAAAGAACATTAATGTTTGCTTTCAAAACTGTAGAAGCTACAAACTTCCATAAATGGGTGTTTGCATAAAAGTGGAAAGATGAAAGTGAATTGACAAAATCACTAATGTGGAAATGATAACAAGAGCCAAGACTAATACTAATGGAACAAGAGATGAGAAGGAGATGCTGGAGGTAGATAATACACACGTTGAGGAAAGTTGTGGATAGCATTAGCAGGCAGTTCTTCTTCTGACCCCAGGGTAAGAGAAATAGAGGACGACCGTTGAACACATGGAGACGAGAACTGGAGACGAAAATGAATGGCATGGGGCAGACCTTGAGCTGATAGCACGGGACAGGAGTATTTAGTATAAATTAATTGAAGGCCTACTGGAGAGTTAAAGGTTGGTGATGATGATGATGATAATGATGTAAAAGAAATAAACAGATAAATAAAAGACACGCAGATTATGAAATAAGAAATAACATGAATATTTAGCTGCAAGGAAACAGAGATTTAAAAAGAAACAGCAATAGCAATAATATTTAGCTGTGGAAAAATATGAAGAAAGAATTGAAAACAACAAAATGCGTTGCTACAAAAGAAAGACAAATTAAATTAAAAACAACACTAATATTCAGCTGTGTGAAGATCTAAGGCGAACGAACACAGTCAAAAAGGAACTAACAAAAAAAAAAAAGACATAACATTATTAAACGACAATAAAGGTTAGATGATTTCAAACTTATTTCTGCAGATCTTTAACATCCTGGCCCATTAAAACAATGTACGTTAATCTTCCCTCCTCCACCCATCAAACGTGCGTAAACATGGACACCCGTCGCAGAAATTGGGACATTCAGGCTGTGAATTATTAACTGCGAACGTAGCCCTGATATCATAAACGAAGTATTGAAAGCGATGCATGTTATTCTAGGCAACTGTCAATAAAACAAGCAATAACACATGTTTACTCAAGTTTTTTTTTTACACTTCCTTGGTTACTTAATATGTAAATCACTAACAGCATGAGATCAAAGTCAAGTGAACTTTTAAACCGTGAAAGATACGGCAGAGGCGTTACCTCAACAAAATTGTAAAATGGTAAAAAACAAATCCCCAAAACACGCGAACTTCAATGATATGGTCGCAAGTCGAGAATAAATGGAGTTTCAAATACTGAACCTAAATAGGCATCTCAAATTTCAAGTCAGTTCTATTATACAGGAAACACGAAGAATAACGAAAGTAGACTAAAGAAGTTATAGACTTTTATAGAATAATTGTGTGGAATAAAAGGATTGAAATGGTATGACAAGGCCACCAGTATGGAACCATGGTTACGGGATTAAAATTTTGAGAAGAAGCCTAACACCGTCACAAAAAAAAAAAAAAAAAGACACGTTAAGTAGATATTTCTTAATATCACAAAAATGACAATTTAAGTAGATATTTCCTACCCATTTCATAAAAAAGACAATTTAAGTAGATATTTTCTACTCATATCCTAGAAAGACAATTTAAGTAGATATTTCCTACTCATCACAAAAAATACAATGTAAGTACGTGTTTCCTAATCATATCAAAAAAAAAAAAAAAAAGCTCCAGATCCAGGACTTCAGTGCCATCCCCACTGGAACCTACTCCACACACTTTCTGAGTGTCAAATCCTTTAACATGTGTGACGACACAGTGGAGTCCTTACAATATGTTTATTTTTCGAAAGCAACAGTTCTTTTCTGATTCTCACATTGGCATGAAGGCGAAGCAGCTTCTTCTTTTTCTTTTTCATGCTTTAGAAAATTATCTGAACTAAATCATTATACACTGGTGTGATTAGACAAAGTACAGGCAGAGGGCAAAAGTGGTGAGCTCTTTAAATGCCTCGTGTTTTTTAAGTATCAATCCAAAATAGTCCACGTCTGTGGGGAGTAAATCTTTCTGAAACGGGGCTTCTTCTCTCCAGTCGACAAAGGTTATCTTTGTGTATTGCTCTTCAATCGTGTTGATGCTATTTCCTGCAATGTATATAAAGAGTAAATTCTGAAAAGGGAAGTCGTTGAAACATGGTTCAAAATGATTACATGGCTCAATTTTGATAGACATTGAATAGTATCTCTCGCCGAGGACAGTCGAAGTCTAACTTAACCGAGAGATTCTTCTAGCATAGACAAACATCTGATCTTGCTTTTGTATTTTCTATTTCTTGTTCTGCTATAGAAATGTATTCTTTTAAGAATTTGGCATCGCAATCAAATCGATAATACTTTTTTTTTTTTTTCTGTTCACTGATATCATACATTCTTGTCTCTGACAACTATGCTCGAGCAAGTATAGTTCTTGGCACAGTTTATGAGGATTAACTTTGTTCTAATGAAAACGGCCGTTCAGTCTTTAACATTACTGTACACTAGGCCTCGTAAACATAAGAACAAGTAGTTTACGTAGTCGGACAACATGTCCTTTGGCATTCAAGCTTTGGTTTGTGAATCAAACTTTGCTTGCGTTTGCTCTGCAGAAGTGAAATAAGTTTATAGCTTCTCACACTTCATCGAAATGTTAAAAATAACCGTTTCTCGCACAAGTCACCGATAGTTGAAGGTTGTCTTGTTCAAACAGGAGAGAGACAACTTGAGAAAGGCTCTGATTACGTAGCTGTGCTTATAACACAGATAATTCTTTATATTTCTTCTTCTTCCTCGTTCGCCCTGAAAAGGACGGTGGTTGCGTTGTGTCTGTTTACGCCTAAGCTGTGATATCTGCACCTTTCGGTCGACACATCCGACTTCAGCACGGCATTTTTTAGGGACCGGGTTTGCCTTCCCATTTCGATCCGCACTCGCTCAGCCAGACTGCACTGCTGCAGACTGTTTCCAGGACCACCATGTGGAGGTGGAGTGCGGTCTTGACCAGCTCTGGTTCGCTGGTCCTGAGGCAGGCAGTACAGCTATGGGTCACTGACTGCATTCACTATTGCTGCATCTTGGTGTCGTGAAATATTCTAATCCACATATATAAATTATCAGGTAAATATAAAGCCTAACAAATAAATTCTAATAAAGAAAAGAGCAATGGTAAAATAACAGTGCTGTCACAAAGAATGTACTCGAAATCCCCTTTATTTTATGCTTCGTCTGCAAATTGTAACGTTTCCACGTTAAATATAAGCCACTGCATAAATACAAGCGTTTCTACAACACATTAAAACGGGTATTGCATTTCTGAGAAAAACATTGAGAGGCACACTGCGTAATGACCTAAATTAATCCTAACATTAATTATACTACGTTACCAAAACGAACGAACAGATGGACTAAAGGATAGAGAGAGGGGAGAGGCAGAAAGCCGAACGCATGCAAAATTAAACACGCGTCTCGCTATTAATGCCACCCCAACAAGCGTAACGCGATACACAATTACTACTATCACGCGTGTAAGGCCACATGCACTAACTTTTTTCGGACGGACAGTGATAAAAACACTAACCTTCCCAGAGTTAGGTTTTAAAAACCTGGAAAACGCTTATTAGAAAAGATAACATTAGATGGGTTTACGTTTGAAAACATTACAGTACCCAGACAGCACATCTTCGAAACAGGAGGTAGAAGAAATTGCATATTTTGAACGCAGCCACTTAGCTCTTTTAAAATTGTATATTTGGGTTCCTTAGGGCTTGATGACAAAGAATATGTTAAGTGTTATGCAAATAGTCTAGGAATTAACAAGTTATAGCCAAAATAAAATGATGGTGCTGTCAGACAACACCCAAAATCAGAATCGCTCAGTGGTAGATTTTTTAAACCACCATTGTACGGGAAATGGGCCACAAGTTACATTTGAACTGATTGGCTGGAATGATATGTAAGGCTAAACACGATTAGTCGGACTATAAATGCTATCCTTGGTTGTTAGGGGAGACGTAGGAAGGTAAAATTTTTTCAAACACTTGTCGAAACGTGGCTCCATTGGCCAGACTCGCTGATATAATCACTTAGGAGCGTTAGTTCGAGACCACTAGTTCAAATAAGCTTGATAAAGCAACCTGCCGCCCCCATCTTAAAATGACATTGTAAAAATAACATTAAGAGGGGAATTAAATTGTTTTAATATCAGGAACTGAGAACATCTCCAATACTAGTTCCAATAAAGACAAACTATTGAAGTCATGATGACAAATACCAACAGAGCTTGAACAAAACAAAACCAGTATTACCTCATATTACTACTACACAACTGACACACATATGATACTTTTAATAATATATGTCACTACAATATTCATATTAATAAATTCTGAACATATAACTTGTAATTAAAATTGATTGTGATTCCTGGTTCCCTTTGTATTTGAATCAGGACACATATACATTCATGACAGCAATGAATACATATTGTTATTTGAAAAGTTATCAGTGACTCCTTTAAGATATCCTTGTAGAGTGTTTTATGTATGTGAGTGTCACAGTGTTGTCAAGTGTAGTGGAATAAATTAAATTGTTTATCTGTCTGTTGTTGTTTTGACTTACACTTCATCATACACATACCCTAGACATAAAACGTAGTCATCACACTATTCCAGAATAATTCTGACTGAGGTATACATATGTGGCAGCAAGTAAGGTTATATATAATACACTACTCTTATTAGATATATATACCTTCACAGCTGATCTCAGTCAGTACACTAAGTCCCTTATAAATATTTATAACATCCCACTTCACCACACTTGGGGTCCGATTCTTTGTATGATTGTCGTCTAAAATCACTATGACAAAACCAGCGAGGTATTTATGTCAACCAAAAATCTCATTTTTTAAATGATATTACGGATACTGCGTGTTGAATGCAGAATGCCTGTGAATGGCAAATACATATGAGCTGTATAACAGTGATGCTACACATCTTTCAAACTAGACCACTCGGAGTTGTTACAACCAACAATGGTTGATGCACCATCCAACGCTAAACCGACGCAGTTCGTAAGGCTGTTCAAGTGTACATATCTTGCAATGTCCTACTTTTTTTCAGAGTGAATATGCTTTTTCCTGTAGCCTCTGACACCGGAATTAAAACAGGAAATCCAGTTCAAATGTTATTTGTCCTGTCACTTAAAAAAAATGAACCAAGATATACGAGCGTTTTATGTTGAAATGTAATAGATTATTGAATAATGATAATAATTTCTTACCCATAATGTCATCAATGTGAACAAACAAGCAATTTTAACTTGTTAATGAGTAAACAGACCAAACGATATAAAAAAGCCAGATTTCTGGAATTTCGCGTCAAAAAAGCTAAATAAGCAACCCTGTGTAGAACTGGCGACAAGATCAGACAAGTGCCAGTGGAACATGAGGCTAGAAAAACTTGTTCATAGCATTACAAGGCAGTCCGTATTCTGAGTTTCTGGTGTAAGATGTGTACAAGTAAACCGAACAGCGCATAGAGAAGAGAACTGGAGACAACAGTGAAAAGGGATGGGGGCGACGTGGAAAAACTCTGAGCTGATAGCACGAGACATTAGGAGTTGGCATGAGTTTGTTGAAGCGCTATGCTCTTAAAAGAGCAATGGGAGCATGATCATCATCATCATCAACATCATCAACATCAACATCATCATTTTCCTTTTGCGCTCCCTTTGGAGAATAAAGCCACCTTTGCGGCTGGCCTCCTTCCAGGAAACCTCCACAAAGCATTTACATAATCCTGCAGCTGTGGTTTCTGTAGCTATCTGTTTTACATGGTGATATTACCAGCCCCTGCACAACCTCACAATAGTGGCCTTGTACGACATGCTTGAGGAAGCAGTATTCCTATTCTGTCATTGTCTCATAAGAGTTTCCTTGGGAACTACAGTTTAATTTAGAACCTTATAAAAACTTCTGATACTTTTTAAATTCTCACGTTTCTTAACACTTTCTATACCAACCAGTATTTTAGGTTTATCCAAATACCAAAATGAATGCCATTTTTTTCTTCTCAACATACGATGTTTTAAGATACGCAGTAAACATACAGATTATAGAGAAAATAACTCTTAACATTGTCATTGTGTTCTTTAGTCTTCCTCAGCCTCTGAATCCATGGGGACTGCAGACCAGGAATTGCCTTGTAATGCTACCAACAGGTTTTATCAATGAATGTTCTATCCATCTTCAGCGTCTTCTTCTCATTTCTTGTTCCACTGCCGCTTGTCTAGCTCTTGTAATTAGTTGCACATTAGTGATCTTGTAATACCACTTCAATCCTTCTATTCTACACAAGCATTCATTTATGAAAGTCATTTGGTTTGTGTGTGTGTCTGTGTGTGATATATGGTCCGCAACCAAACGATACGGCATCACCTCAAAACCCAGCCCCTGCAGACCCCAATGGAACAGTCCTAAATTGCGATGGTTTGGCTATGTCTGCGGAATGGGGGGATCGGCTACCACGACAAATATGGGAACCCCAGAGCCAGGAATCCAGACCTCAAGGACGACACAGAGTTCGCTGACAGGACAACATTAGACAAGCTCTGAAGGATCAAGGACTTGATTATAATCAAACCGGGAGGAAGACAGCGGATAGGATAGTATGGCGTTATCTCTGGCTGACGTATATATTAATATACTGGGCGGGCTACCACTGGTCCCCTCGCTACAGTAGGATTAGGGTGGCTTATGGAATGTTGTCAAGAAGGTTTTCTAATAAATCATGGACAGTTTTATATTTCCCTACGACTTGAGCTTCTACCCTCAGATCTCGATTAAGAAATAAAACAGCCCCAACCTCTTAAATGAAGGATTTTACCTATAGATATATACTTAACACAGATAACATGAGTGATACATTAAATAAATAGGTAATGATCAACGTGGCTATACCGTTTATAAGTTAAATATATACACATAAGGGTTGTTGGAGTAAAAACGATGATGGTGTAAGACAATTCACACACACAGATGAAATGTAAAAACTGTAGTTACTTAAATATGAGAGTGAACCTATGTAAACAGCGAAATGATGAGGTGATATATTAATTGTTACCACACTGATGTCAACTCTAGGCTGTCTATGAGTGTTTCAACTTTCCTCCACTACATGATTATGCGATCATCATAACCCTCCACTCCCAAAGGAGCATAGGCCTTCAACAAACACATGCCAAGTCCTCCTGTCACGTGCCATCATCTCAAGTTCTTTCCATGTTTTCCTCATCATTTCACCTCTGTTTCCAACTCTCTTCTCCATGTACTTCTTGGTCTTCCTCTGCCTCTCTTGCCCTGGGGGTTCCAGAACAAGGACTGCCTTGTAATGCTATCAACAGGTTTCCTCAGTGTGTGTCCTATCCATCGCCATCGTCTTCTTCTCATTTCTTGTTCCACTGGCACTTGTCTAGTTCTTGTCATCAGTTCCACGTTGGTAACCTTGTCATACCATTTTAATCCCTCTATTCTACGCAAGCACCCATTTATGAAAGTCTGTAGCTTTTTGGTTGTTGTCTTTGTTGTTCTCCATGTCTCTGAGCCATACAATAGGACTGACTTCACATTTGAGTTGAAGATTCTTATTTTCGTGTTGGATCCTATTTCTCTTGATCTCCATATATTTCCCAATGCAATGAAAGCTCCTCTTGCCTTTTGTATTCTTATTTGATATCGCTGTCTGTCCCTCCAACTTTGTCTATATTACTGCCAAGATATGTGTATGATTCTACATCTTGTATTGGTGCTTCTTCAAGTTCAACCCTGTTATCATTACCTGCATTTATTCGCATTATTTTTGTCTTTTCCCTGTGTATTTTCAGACCCAATTGCTGTGACCTCTCATCGAGTGTTTTCAATTTGTCCTGCATCTGATTACGGCTATGGGACAGAAGAGCCAAGTCATCAGCAAAATCCAGATCATCCAACTGCTTAGTCAGAGTCCACTGGATTCCATTTCTGTTGTGTGTTGTCGATGATCTCATAACCCAATCTATTGCCAGCAAGAAAAGAAATGGAGACAAGAGGCATCCCTGTCGCACTCCTGTTCTTATCCCAAACGGTTCTGTAAGCTGTCCTTCGTGAAGAACTCTGCATGTCATGTCTTCATATGTTTTCTTTATTAAATTAATGATCTTCAGGGGAACTCCATAATGCCTCAACAATTTCCAAAGTGATTCTCTGTCTACACTGTCAAATGCCTTTTCGTAGTCCACAAATCCGATGTATAGTGGTGAATTCCATTCCAGACTTTGTTCAACTATTATTCTCAAAGTGGCTATCTGGTCTGTACATGATCTTTTTTGTCGAAAACCTGCTTGTTCATCTCTCAGTTTCTTGTCTATGGACTCTTTTAATCTCTCAAGGATAATCCTGTTTAATACTTTTCCTGGCACTGATAGTAACATTATTCCTCTATAATTTGTGCACTCTTGTAAATTTCCCTTCTTAGGCAACTTAACCAGATATCCTTCCTTCCATTCTGCTGGTATCTCTTCCTTTTCCCAGACTTTACCAAGTAATTTATATAACATCTCTGTAGCCGTGTCGATATCCGCTTTGATGGCCTCTGCTGGAATGCCATCAGGTCCAGACGCTTTTCCATCTCTTAGAAGCTTTATGGCTTTCTTTATTTCTTCCTTCGTTGGTCTTTCACCGTTAATTTGTAGCTCTTCTTCTGCTGGCTAGATGTCCGGCGGGTTTTGTGGAGCTGGTCTATTGAGAAGGTCCCCAAAATATTCTGTCCACCTCTTCATTTGCTCTTGTATATTGCTGAGCAGTTTCCCATTCTTGTCTTTTATGAGGCAACTTGTTTGCTTGTATTTCCCTGTTAGCTTCTTTGTGCTGCTATACAGTTCTCTCATATTTCCTTTGGCTGCAGCATCTTCTGCCTCTCTTGCCAACTCCTCAATATACTTCCTCTTGTCTCTTTTGATACTTCTTTTTACTTCTTTGTTTGCTTCTGTGTACACTTCTTGAGCCTTGGCTTTGGAACTTCTGGTTTTGCTTGTGTTTAACTCTGCTTTCTTGTTTTTTCTGTCTTTTATCTTATTGATGGTTTCTGTTGTTATCCATGCTTTTTGTTGTCGTTCCCTTTTCCCCAGTATTTCTTCACATGTCTCCTTCCATACAGTTTTGACCTGCTGCCAATAGTCTTCTGTATTCTCTACCTCTTCCAGCTGTTGGAGCACTTGGAATTTGTTGGATACTGTGACCGCAAATTTGTCTCTTGTTTCTTGATTTCTTAGCTGTCCTACATTATACTGTTGTCTATAATTTTGCATTGTTGCATATCTCTTGAGTTTCATTTTTACTTTGGCTATCAGAAGATGGTGATCTGATGCCACATCTGCTCCTCTATATACCTTTACATCCTGCAATGATGATCTAAACTTCTTGTTTATGCATATATGATCAATCTGATTTTCTGTTCTATGGTCTGGTGATATCCATGTTGCCTTGTGTATTCTCTTATGTGGAAACATGCTTCCTCCTATAGCCCGTTGATTTGAAGCACAGAAGTTTGCGAATAGTTCTCCATTTTCATTCATTACTCCTAGCCCATGTTTTCCCATGACTTCTTCAAATCCGGTGTTGACTGTACCTATCTTTGCATTCATGTCACCCATCAAAATTGTGATGTCTCTTCTTTTTACTTTATCCATAATTTCCTGTAGTTTAGTATAAAATGCTTCTTTCACAGACTCTTCTTTGTCATTAGTTGGTGCATAACATTGGATGACATTTACATGAATTTTCTTTTTAGCTGTTTTGAAAGTAGCTGTTATTATTCTGGGTCCAACAGCTTCCCATTCAATGAGTGCTTTATGTGCTTCTTTAGATAACATAAGAGCTACCCCTTCACTGTGGTGTGAACTTTCGTTTTCATGTCCTGAGGACAGCACCAATTCACCTGTGATGAGTTTCTTCCTGTCTACCCCCTTCCACTTTGTTTCACACATTCCCAGAACCTCGATTTTGTATTCCCTCATTTCTGCTGCTACTTGCGCCACTTTCCCTTGTTCGTTTAATGTCCGAACATTCCAGGTGCCAAATCTGGAAGTTCTAGAAGAAAGAAGGTTAGTCAGCAACACAGACTCCTTTCGGCTTTCTCTGTGTTGCATTATACGCCTCCCCACGAGAGGACCTTCCCCTGTCTTGGATGGCTGTGTTTTATTTTCTTTATTTGACTTGTCCATATTTGTTGAAGTTTTCTGTGGTTTAAATTTTTTTACAGGATGGGGTAACCGGCCCCATGCCCAACCCTCCTTAGTCGCTTTCTACGACATGCTTGGCAGGGGACAGTGTTACTATTCTTTGCTCCCCTTTCGGGCCCCGGTAACACACGGGTGATGATTATGCGATGGTATGCATTAACTGTGCAGTGTAGATGTCCGAGACGAGGACTTATTGATGAAAACCTTTGCACGTGTAGTAATGAGAACTTGGAAGATATACTGTCCTTCAACGCTCGGAAATGTCTCTAGCGTCGACAAACCGTTGACATTTTTGTTAGGAAAATGTCTGCTGTCTGATCTTGAAAAGGCACTGACCAGACTGGAGCTCTGCACGAATTGATCTTCTGGTAACAAGTGGGTTTCGTGCAATGTCGCTTGTTGAGTGAATTTACGGCGTGCAATACACGATGGGAGAAGATTAATTCACGTTACGCCTGACGTAGTGAGTAGCTGAACTTTGATCTGAACTAGATAGCTTGACGAATCACACCTTGTGACTAAGTGATTTTGATATATACACTCATCAACTTGTGATTATGTAATCTTTATCAGAAAAATACGCTAATGAGTGAGTTAAACTTGAAATAAGTATATGCGAATCAACTAGTGAAAAGGATATCTTGATACATAAACTCATCAACTTGTGAATAGGTGATCTTGATATATAAACTCATAACTTGTGAATAGGTGATTTTGATATATAAACTCATAACTTGTGAATAGGTGATCTTGATATATAAACTCATCAACTTGTGAGCACTTGATAAACCAGTGACTAAAATGCTGCGCTACAGACGTTTACAAACGCGGGCGTAGAGATCTTCCTGGTAACTTAGAAAGTGTATGATGTCCTTTCTTTTGAATTCTGCTATCCGGACGCACGGTTTGCTCATTTCTGTCCGATTAGACGCCAAACACGTAATGTGGAAACAAAAACTTCTGCAGGACTGAAGACACAAAATTGGCTTCATTAGTTTCACAACTAATAAATAGTTTACTTTTGTTTTATCTTATTCCTCACTATGGCTTCTTCGTAACTGATCACTCTGTTTTTAATTTTCATATTATTATATATGACTTGTGACTCATAGGACAGTGTTAAACATAGGGAGCTTTAAAATGTTTGCTTATACAAGTCTTTAATGATGTTCTAACAATCTAGATGAAGGTTGGAGTACATAACTATGAATTGCTTCTAAATATTATCATAAAAGAAAAATCTTTGATATGATTAACCATTAACAAAATAGATGTAATGAAAAAAAACAGCCTTTTGCACATTTAGCTATGAGGCTAAGTACAAAAAGCAATCTTAAATAATGAAAAAAAATCTTAATAATAATTTTTCTAAAATTTACTAACCTCCTTTTCCCTTCGCAAATTCCTTAAAAACACTATATAAAATTAAACTCCACAGATATAAATAATATCCACACATGAATGACATTATGGAAGAGATTGTAAACAGGCTATGCTCTGGGAAACTATGCTCCACTTGAGTTGGTAAAAAGTTACTGCCTTCTTGTGAACATGTCGTTATATTTCGGGTTGCCAGTGTGTGATAAATCTGGGGCTGTGTTCTATGACTCTGCTCCTTCCTCCACTCATTCGTCGTTCATCTTATCATGCAACTTCAGCGTGCTCGCGTGCAATTTCAGAGCATATTAATCGCTAAAAGTGGGTTGGCTGTCATAACCAACTCTTCAACTCTGTACTGGGTGTTCGGTTGTAAGACAAACAGTGGTTTTGGACATGCCGCTCGCTGAAGAAATTGCCCGTCCCTTTTCATAAAGTCTTCTATCTCGTCATATCGTCGCAGTATTTTGTTACATTGTTGCCACATACACGACATCTAAGTGGCTACCGCTGTCAAAAGGGTACACAATCTAGTAACAGGGACACTTGTGCGTGTCGCAAGTCCTTTATTTTCAATTGCTACGGCGAACATACTATTGTCCAAATGTGGTGGAACCCGGTTTCCAACCAAGGAATTAAGCCAGCAAACGAATTCTTTCTATTGCCAAGCAGGCCTTCTCAAGCCAGATGTGTTTGTGACTGTATTGTCTCCCCTGCTCCGCAGTAGTGGTGCAACAATGAAAACATGAAGTAGAATGATGAGGGTATTCAAAGGTATCAACCTTCTCTCAAGATTACTCTTGGCAGAGATATAGATAGAAGAATGATACGTCTACTTTAGGAAGCCTCACAGAAATTTAAAGAAAAGAAAGCATAACAACAACGATCATCTAAGCTGTCATGAACTTATTATTCCCCAGCCCCTTCATTGAGGTAATATTTTTTTTCGCTCGTATTCATGAGTCCTCAGCTGAAGTTGATTTAGCAATTATTAATTTTATAGCTCTCCATGTCTATGTATTTAAAACAGTTTAACACCGCTCTGGCGACCGGGTGATTCAGGATCAAACCCGGGCGACGGCATTTGAGGATTTTTCGTCGACCGGGAATTGGACTGGATTAACTCGAGACCTGGCGAGGACATTTGAAGGAGTGTTGTCGACCAGGGATTGGCGGCTCCTGAGCCGACCCAGCTGCAATGGGTACCTCCGAAATCGGAGAGTATTTGCCTGAATGGCGAGGGACACCTGTCTCTGTACAAGTAAAAAGGGATACTCACGTAAAATCAATGTCAGGTTAGACATAGTAATAACCTGAGATTTCGCCTCGAGTATTAGCGGGCGTACGAAAAAAAAAAAAAAAAAAAAAAAAAAAAAAAAAAAAAAAAAAAAAAAAAGAACAGTTTAATTCATATGGGTGCAGACATACAATTCACTCGACAAGAAATGGTTAATAGCATACAAGCAACACTACAAGAGGTGTCTAAATAATGCGAGGAAAATGGCTCCAAAGTCAATTCCAACAAGGCCTGCGTGATGTGGAGCTCTTTGAACAACTCCTTTGTGAAAGCAGACCTCCCAGATATTACTCTCAATGGACAGAGGATTGAAAGGCAAGAGAAGCTGAAATACTTCGGAGTTACATTTAATCGTGGGCTCCTGTATACGTACCATGTTGAGCAAATCACATAGAAATTCTGGAGAGGTCTAGCGGCCCTGAAAATAATGGCCGCGGCTCGTCTGGAGCAGAGATTACTATTTCTTCTTTATCAACAGCTGGTCATATCGATCATTGAGTATGGGCTGGGAATGCTCTCGCTGTCAGTTACACAATGTGAACGACTAGAACGCATTCAGAATGAAGGGATGCGCATTGTCTTGGGCTGTACGCGAGATACCCCCATTGTGACAATGCGGTATATGCTTGGAAAGCTGTCGATTAAATCCAGATATGCGATGGCCCAAGCAAAAGCCTATATGCGAGTATCCATAGACAATTGGCACCCTCTACATGGTAACATAGCTGACATTAAGGGAGAAAGAATAAAGCGAGGAATGTCATGGATGGCACAGGCAGAGACAGCGATCAAACAGGTGGCCACAGTCGACAATATATTCAAGGGGGAAGAGTGGAGTATATCAGATAAGAACTGGATTAACTACTAGCAGGTCATCATCAGCCTTGGCAGAGAGTGTAGAAATTGGAGGAATGGAAACGCAGAATTGGAAATTAATCAACTGATATTAGATCATTCCGGGGATGATGATACCTTTGTGTATACAGATGGGTCTGTGATCCTGGTGAGAAATCCGGTTGGGGCTTCTCTGCTCGGGTGCAGGGCAGAATCGTTGCCGAACATAGCGGGGCTTACAAGATAACAACTTCCAGCATGAGAATGGAGGTCGAGGCTGTTATTGCAGCCTTAAAGTGGATAACTGAAACTTCATTAATAAAGACCATCATTGTGTCAGACTCTCAGTCCATGCTTCGGAAGGTTCAAAGTGGTTGGTTGCGGCATGAATGAAAAACATTCATAGAAGCTTCCAGTCTACAAGAGCTGGTGTGGGTATACTGTCCTGGTCATGCTGGGGTATGTGGTAATTAAAGAGCTGACAAACTAGCACCAAGAGCACCCATAGTGGGGACACAGATAAGGGAGATATACTGAGATCAATTAATGATCGCCTGTTAGAGAATGACACTGCAATAGATGAATCATCAAGGTTAAGACTGTTGGAATTTGGCATCAAACGTAAAGCTAGAAGAGATGGACGTATGAGAGGATGCATCCGTCTTGTTTACAACCAGCGAGCTACAGGAACAGTTAGCATTCACACTCTTCTACATATACTGATAGAGACTGAGCACCTATGGGTTTGCCCGCAGTGCAATGATGTAAATTCTGTATAACAATACAATTCACTCAAGAGTGATTAATCCAACTATAGCTTTAGTGTTACAGATAAACTGGTTTAATAATCACTTATAATTTAACAAGGTAAATTAAATAGAGCTGTTTATAAAATTGAAGCGATCATATTTATCATCATCGGATGATTTAAATTGTGGTGGAAGTTATGGAAATTTTGGAAATGTCCATTGGTTGGTGGTATTATGTTACTTACCTTCCAGTGTAAGGTCGGTTGGCGTCATCTTCAGCTGCAGTTGGTTCCCGCAGGGGCCTTGAATTGTACGTCTCTTCAATAGCTCAATACTGTGGCAGCAGCAAGTCTCTTGTACAAGGCCGACGTAACTGCTTAGCTTTCAAGTCAAACGTCTTCAAGACCCATCTGATGTTGATGTCTCGCTTCGACTACTAGCAACTTGTACTACGAACTAAGAGCGATACAAATGGAGACATTCTAAATCCACAGATATAAATTAAAAAGGAAATGTAAAGCCTAACGAATTAATTCAATACAAGGAAAGAAGAATGATAAAAGAAGAACAGTGCGGTCACAATAGCGTATGCCTGTATTATAGAACGTCATACTAGTTAAACAAGAAATCCCCTTTTTATGCTCCGTCTGCATAATTGTAACGCTTTCCCGTTTGCTAGTAAAGTCTACTGCATAAAATACACGCGTTTCTAAAAAATAAAACTAGTACTATATTTCTTGTACGACCTTGAGAGAGACACTGCGTAATGACCTAGATTTAATATTCCATTAATGTCACTATGCACTACGTAAACTAAAAGACAGACGGACTTAGAGAGAGAGAGAGAGATGTACGGAGGAACGCATGGAATACTACCACCGTCTCGCGATATGAAATTAATGCCCCCCCCCCCCCCCCTCCCGCGAAAGGCATGCAGGCTTGCTTTTTTTCTTCAAATAAACAGTAATAAAAAACACTACCAATACACGGTTAGGTTTTGAAAACATGTTTAATGCTTATTAGGAAACATGACATTCTACTGATTTATGTCTAAGCTCCTGACACTAGTCTGACAGTACAGAAGACACCCCATAGTATGGAAGTGAGGAGGTGGTAACAGGACGACTATCCTAGAAGAAAATACATATTTTGAGCGCAGCCACTTGGCTCCATTAAACTTATATATTTGGGTGCCTTAGGTCTTGCTGACAAAGAATATGTTAGGTGTTAAGCAAATAGTCTAATAATTAACAAATTATAGCCAAAATATTATAGTGGTGTTGTCTGACAACACAGGATCATATTTACTCATAATGGCGTGTTTGGACACTGCTTTAGAGGAAATGAGGCCACCACGTTAAATCCGATTTGATTGGCTAGAATAATATGTAAGGCGAAACATGATTAGTCGATGGCAAATACTATTTTTGGTTGTTAATGGCAACGATAGGAAGAGTACTTTTTTTTCAAAAGCTTTTGTAAACATGGTCTCATTGGCTAGACCATTTAATATAGTCAATTAGGAGCGTCAGTTCAGTGCCACTTTTTGAAAATACAATTTGTAAAAGCAAGTGCGTTGAGATCCAGCTCATATTTTTCTAATAAAAGCCTGGGACAGAGGCAGATCGGAATTGTGCCATAACTCATCGCCAGTCAACGTTATTGTTTAATATTTACTTGAATTGTGGTAAGCTAGACATATTTGAAATCTTTTTGATGAAAATTGAATGTGAATTGATAAATTTATGTCTGTATGTGTGTGGTTCAGTAACAAACATGAGGCAAAGCCTAGATATTGCTCCCCCATGAACAAAACTTGTCGGAGAGGAGTATAACTGCATGGGATTGCCAAATAGTACTATGACACCTATCTTATTGAATAGAAGGAAATAATGCTGGAATTGCAGAGGCGTTGTAACCATTAGGGAGAGGAATACTGGTGTATATTGATACATGAGAAGCTAGCAGTTGGTCTACAGCGCTGAACTCGGTGTTTGTTATGTATTGTGCTTCAGTGTGGAAATAGATTATAAATTAGATCTGAAGTAGGAGGTACAACCTTCTTGTTTCAGGGACCGTGGTACTAAAGTATTAAAGCAGCACCTGGTCTGAGTTTTGCTGAATCCAGAGGCTGATAGCATACTCCTTGGTCAAGATATCGACCAGTGTTGTTTCTCAAGAAAACTGTGAAGCAAGCGAGCATAGGAGACTGTTTCCTGCCGCCCACACAGAAGTTAAGATTACGTTGGCCAGAGCAGCTCAATCTTGTGTATACCCCTCTCTAAAAGTGACTTTACCTTAAATCAAGAGGGACATTTATTTGTTTCAAATAAAAAGAAACTGTGAACCTTTCCAATATTATTTCCACCAGAAACAAACACTTGAAGACATGATGACAAACAACAACATAGCTTGAAAATCCAGTATTACCTCATGGTACTACAGCACAACTTACCCACATATTGCAATAATAATATATGTCAATACAAAGATCCTATCTATAAATTGTGTACATACAACTTGTGATTACATTTGATTGTGATTCCTGGTTCACTTGGTAGTTGAATCAGGATATCTATTATTGACAGGAATTAATACATATTTTTAAAAGTTACACTTGACTTATTAAGATAGTCTTATAGAGTGTTCTATGTATGTGAGTGTCACAGTGTTGTAAAGTATTGTGGATTAAATTAAATTGTTTCTCTGTCTGTTGGTTGTTGTGAACATACACTTCATCACTATAATAACCCTAGACATTCAACGTAGTCATCACAATATTCCAGAATAAGTCTGACTGAGGTATAAATGTGGTAGCAAAGTAAGGTCATCTGTAATACACCACACTTATTAGATACAGATACCTTCACAGCTGATCTCAGTCAGTACACTAAGTCCCCTATAAATATTTATATCATCCCACTTTACCACATATATTGGGGTCCTGTCCGGCATTTTGAATCTTCTCCTATTATATATATATTGGGGGTAATTCACTTCAGGGAATAATAAAAATTGATAAGGTATCCTTGGGTGAAAATAAATAAGGTTGAGCTCTCAGTGCTTGTGTTTGTCCTTAGATAATTAGTAAAGATTGACTTGTTTAGGTTAGACATTGTATAAATTTGCCTGTTAGAAAATGGCCGACCTTGCAAAATTTCGATCTGCTGCTGTGCAGGCTGCTAAAGAGTTAGGAATAGACGGGCAAGCTATGATTGCTTATGTCACTACTGAATGTGACAAATATATTGAACGTGAAGAAAGAAAATTTGAAGCAGAAAGAAAATTAGAATCGGAAAGATTAGAAAAAGAAGCTGAAAGAAAGTTAGAGGCTGAAAAAGAAATTAAGAGGTTGCAGATTGAGGCTGACAAGGAGGCTAGGACATTAGAGGCTGAGGCTAAGAAGTTACAATTGGAGGCTGAGGCTAAGAAGTTCCAATTGGAGGCAGAAGAAAAAAGATTGACTGCCGAAAGGGAAGACAAAAGATTAGCTGCAGAAAGGGAAGCAGAAGAAAGAAGGCAGGATTCACAGAGGGAAGCAGAAGATAAGAGATTACAAAGGGAGCGCGAGTTACGACTAAGGGAGTTTGAATTTCAAGGCCATGCTCCTCTGATGCCTCTGCTGGTCAGGGAGCCTCAACCTCAGCTATGAACTTTCATTTAGATCATTTTGTTGAGAGAGAAGATGATATTGAGAGCTATCTAAATAGATATGAACTATTAGCTACCACGTATGGGTTAGAGAGAGAAAGGTGGAGCTGAAAGCTCAAGGGCTTCAGTGGTACGCCTCATGACCTGAGCAGAGATGATGATGACATGCTAAAGCAGGCTTTCAATTTAAGAATAACAAAAGGCAAGAGGAGCTTTCATTGATTGAGAAGATCAAGAGAAAAAATAGGATCCAACAGAAAAAAAGAATCTTCAAACGAAATGTGAAGTCACATCCTATTGTATGGCTCTAGGAGACATGGCTTAGAACAACAAAGACAAACACCAAAAAGCTACAGACTTTCATAAATGGGTGCTTGCGTAGAATAGAGGGATTAAAATGGTATGACAAGGTTACCAACGTGGAACTGATGACAAGAACTAGACAAGTGCCAGTGGAACAAGAGATGAGAAGAAGACGATGGCGATGGATAGGACACACACTGAGGAAACCTGTTGATAGCATTACAAGGCAGTCCTTGTTCTGGAACCCGCAGGGCAAGAGAGGCAGAGGAAGACCAAGAAGTACATGGAGAAGAGAGTGGGAAACAGAGGTGAAAATGATGAGGAGAACATGGAAAGAACTTGAGATGATGGCACGTGACAGGAGGACTTGGCATGTGTTTGTTGAAGGCCTATGCTCCTTTGGGAGTGGAGGGTTATGAATGAATGAAAGCAGGCTCTTTTGTTAAGATATGAAAAGAATGGTGAATTTTATAGGAAAAAATTTAGGAATGCTAAACTACTGTCAGGTGAAACATATCACCAGTTCTCTACACGGTTAGAGACATACTTGGAGAAATGGACTTCTCTGGGGAAAACCCAAGATCTTAAGGAAATGATCCTTATAGAACAACTAAGAGAGTCCATGGCTCCAGACCTGAGAAAGTTTCTCATGGAACAAGGTGCAGAGAGGCTGGGTGAGTTACTAAATGTCGCTGAAAGGTATCAGGCAGCTCAAGCAGAGGTAACAAGTAATAAAAAGAAACAGGCAGATAATTTTAAGGCACCACAGAACTTTAATAAATTTGATCCTAGAGATCAGAACAAAGGTAAGCACCAGTTTGATAGGCCACGGTATGACAATAAAAATAAAACCCCACAATTCGATGAAAGGAAATTTGATGATAGAAAATCTTTCAACCAAAAAAGGAGGTGGTGTAATAATTGTCGGATGGACAATCATGATACTGACCGTTGCAGAAGGAATCCTATAGTAATGGCCACCCTTCAGGTCAGGTCGACCTCAAGAAAGGAGGAGGATATTATGTTAAATACCACTCCAGAAGAGATGAGGAAGGCACAGGCTGGGGATAAGACCCTCAAGCCTTGTTTTAGGAATTTGTCCCATTGTCACACACCTCCAGGAAAAGGAGACTTCTATATGAAGAACAAACGAATATACCGGAAGACAAGAACTAGATCCAAAGGTCAGGGACAGCTGGTACTTCCTAAAAGGTATAGGGCAGACTTAATAAGGAGCTTACATGTGAAACAAGATGGGGACCATGAGAAAATAGGTACCATCATTCAAAAGGTAGCTCAGAATTATTATTGGCCCAAGGCAAGGTGGGACATTGGGAATTTTGTAGAAAGGTGTAGCATAGCACATGAGGGAACACCCACAAGTGGGAACATTGATCAGGACCTGGACACGCCACGGGGCAAACGTAGGCCTGACATTGGAAAGAATAATAAAGTGGACCAAGTGGAATGGGAAGCCCCTTTTCACGGACAATCTTCAATTGACTGTTTTACAATGGCCACTATGCAGCGAGTGCAAAAAGATGTCTTACCCCAGGATAAGCCGAAAATCCCTCAATCGGACTTATGTAAACTGGAGGAAGAAGATGTAGAGAGGAAATCTCTCATCAGGAATTTTAAGTGGGGAGAGAGCCCCAAGAGAAAAATTGGTAGCGGTCGTTTTGTGCAGGATGATTCTGGGAAGAAAATTCATCACTACAGTGCTTCTAGTCGAAGAGACCCTACCAGTGCATGGAAAAATAGACAGGAAAGCTAAAGACAGAGATTTGGCTGTGGGAGAGAAGGTACTGCTTCTTCTACCCGGTAGTCAGAATAAGTTACAAATTGGATGGCAAGGTCCATATACAGTTCTAGAGAAGGTGTCTAGAACCAATTATAAGATAGATAAGAAGGGGAAAGAAAAAATCTATCATGTGAATCTCCTGAAGAAATATTTGGAAAGAGAAAATCAGGAAGAGACACACTTGTTGACCTTGTCCATTGCAATGGAGATGAAAAAGGAACCACTTTCATCATTTGAATATCCATTACATCCCTGTGAGACAGCGGCACAGGTGAAAATCAGTACACATTTAACGAAAAATCAGAAGGAGAGAGTGCAACAGGTTCTAGATGATCATACAGAGGTGTTAACGGACCGACCGGGGCATACAAACTTATTGGAATATGATATGAAACTGATAGACCCCACACCTGTCTGTATGAAACCCTATTCGATTCCTTTTGCTAAGGAGAAAGCCTTGAAGGAAGAGATAGACTATTTGTTGAAGGAGGGAATAATTTCACACAGTGAATCTTCGTATAGTTCCAGTGTGGTACTCTTAAGGAAACCATCTGGAGAACATAGACTCTGTATAGATTACAGGAGACTGAATGCTATCACAGAAGGTCAGGTGGATCCATTGCCGGATACAAATCAGTTGTTTGCCAGGCTAAATAAAGCTAAATATTTCTCAAAAGTGGATCTGAGTAAGGATACTATCAGATTCCAGTAAAGCCTGAGGTTAGACCATACCTAGCTTTTAGTACCTCAGAGGGACACTATGAGTTTAACAGATTGCCATTTGGATTGAAGAATGCGCCTAGTGTCTTCTCTAGAATGATGAGAAAATTGTTGGATCCTCTGAATAATCCATGCATCACAAATTTCATGGATGATATCCTTATAGCAACAGAAACATTTGAGGAACACATTGACTCTCTGAACATGCTGTTTAATCGACTTAGAGAAGCGAATTTAACAGCCCGTCCAACCAAATGTTGCGTTGGATGTAAAGAATTAGATTTCTTAGGACACACAGTCCATCAGGGAAACATGACCCCTGACCCAAAGAATTTAGAGAAACTAAAGAAAGCCCCGAGACCACAAACCAAGAAAGACGTGAGATCCTTTGTCTCATTATGTGGTTTCTACCAAAAGTATATCAAAAACTTTAATTCCATATGTGCACCGTTAACTGATTTGACACGCAAAGGAAATCCAGATCGAATTACATGGACAGCACAATGTGAATTGGCATACCAGGAATTGAAGGAAAAGCTCACAAGCAAACCTATTTTGAAATTACCTGACTTAAGTCAAGAATTCATTGTGAGAACGGATGCAAGTAATATCGGGTTAGGCGCGACCCTGTTACAGAAATCAGATGCACTGAATGGGGAATTAACCCCAGTGGCATATGCTAGCAGAAAGTTGAATAATTACTCAACTAGCGAAAAAGAATGTCTTGCAGTAATATGGGCAATCAAGAAATTCAATATTTATCTGTATGGGAAGGCATTTAAGTTGCAAACGGATCACAAACCCTTGTCGTTTCTAGCGCAGGCTAGGCATGAAAATTCGAGGTTACTCAGATGGTCCTTACTTTTGCAGCCATTCCAGTTCAGCATAGAGTATATTTCTGGAAAAACTAACCTGGGTGCGGATTTTCTAAGCCGCCATCCGTGTGATGAGAATCACCGTAAGCACCAGGAATAATAATAAATTTCTCTATGTGTATATAGAATTATAGACTGACATATAACGTCTGTTTTAAGTGGGGAAAATTTGTCGTGAGACATTCTAAATCCACATATATAAATTAAAAAGGAAATGTAAAGCCTAACGAATTAATTCAATACAAGGAAAGAAGAATGGTAAAAGAAGAACAGTGCGGTCACAATAGCGTATGCCTGTATTATAGAACGTCATACTAGTTAAACAAGAAATCCCCTTTTTATGCTCCGTCTGCATAATTGTAACGCTTTCCCGTTTGCTAGTAAAGTCTACTGCATAAAATACACGCGTTTCTAAAAAATAAAACTAGTACTATATTTCTTGTACGACCTTGAGAGAGACACTGCGTAATGACCTAGATTTAATATTCCATTAATGTCACTATGCACTACGTAAACTAAAAGACAGACGGACTTAGAGAGAGAGAGAGAGAAAGAGATGTACGGAGGAACGCATGCAATACTACCACGGTCTCGCGATATGAAATTAATGCCACCCTCCCCCCCGCGAAAGGCATGCAGGCTTGCTTTTTTTCAAATAAACAGTAATAAAAAACACTACCAATACACGGTTAGGTTTTGAAAACATGTTTAATGCTTATTAAGAAACATGACATTCTACTGATTTATGTCTAAGCTCCTGACATTAGTCTGACAGTACAGAAGACACCCCATAGTATGGAAGTGAGGAGGTGGTAACAGCACGACTATCCTAGAAGAAAATACATATTTTGAACGCAGCCACTTGGCTCCATTAAACTTATATATTTGGGTGCCTTAGGTCTTGCTGACAAAGAATATGTGAGGTGTTAAGCAAATAGTCTAATAATTAACAAATTATAGCCAAAATATTATAGTGGTGTTGTCTGACAACACAGGATCATATTTACTCATAATGGCGTGTTTGGACACTGCTTTAGAGGAAATGAGGCCACCACGTTAAATCCGATTTGATTGGCTAGATTAATATGTAAGGCGAAACATGATTAGTCGATGGCAAATACTATTTTTGGTTGTTAATGGCAACGATAGGAAGGGTACTTTTTTTTCAAAAGCTTTTGTAAACATGGTCTCATTGGCTAGACCATTTAATATAGTCAATTAGGAGCGTCAGTTCAGTGACACTTTTTAAAAATACAATTTGTAAAAGCAAGTGCGTTGAGATCCAGCTCATATTTTTCTAATAAAAGCCTGGGATAGAGACAGATCGGAATTGTGCCATAACTCATCGCCAGTCAACGTATTTGTTTAATATTTCCTTGAATTGTGGTAAGCTAGACATATTTGAAATCTTTTTGATGAAAATTGAATGTGAATTGATAAATTTATGTCTGTATGTGTGTGGTTCAGTAACAAACATGAGGCAAAGCCTAGATATTGCTCCCCCATAAACAAAACTTGTCGGAGAGGAGTATAACTGCATGGGATTGCCAAATAGTACTATGACACCTATGTTATTGAATAGAAGGAAATAATGCTGGAATTGCAGAGGCGTTGTAACCATTAGGGAGAGGAATACTGGTGTATATTGATACATGAGAAGCTAGCAGTTGGTCTACAGCGCTGAACTCGGTGTTTGTTATGTATTGTGCTTCAGTGTGGAAATAGATTATAAATTAGTTCTGAAGTAGGAGGTACAACCATCTTGTTTCAGGGACCGTGGTACTAAAGTATTAAAGCAGCACCTGGTGTGAGTTTTGCTGAATCCAGAGGCTGATAGCATACTCCTTGGTCAAGATATCGACCAGTGTTGTTTCTCAAGAAAACTGTGAAGCAAGCGAGCATAGGAGACTGTTTCCTGCCACCCACACAGAAGTTAAGATTACGTTGGCCAGAGCAGCTCAATCTTGTTGTAGCGGGAGGTTATTTAAAATTATTTATATGTAAGAGTATGCCAGTAAAGAGTTCTGACCTTACAAGTAATACCCCAGTCTTAGAAATAAGCACTGGTGTATTGTTATCATAAAAATAGTCAGACTGTAAAAACCCTGGCCCAGTTGGTAAGAAGTAGTACCAGGATTTAAGGTGTCTCCTCCCTATGACTATCTTATGATTACTTATATTCTAGGGGATAAGTAAAATGAACATTCACTGAAACCACAAATGGAAGAAGTGAATAAATCCTCAGGTACAGTTAAAATAGTTTAATAATTACACTAATATTCTATTTCTACTAGTTGGAAAAGAGCATATACATATATATATATATATAAAAGTATTCACACAATTACTATTATGGTCTGTTTATACTTCAAGATCTTAAATAATAAAGTTACTGAAATCACTGTTATTAGTCCTTTGAATTTAAGGATAACTGTCATCAGTTGACTGAGTTTCTGTATGGTTACTTATTGTTTTCAACTATTGGCTGTTTCACATGTATAGGTGGTCAGTGTCAAACAGGACACTTATCTTTCCAACTTGATACTGCTGAAACTGTCCTTTGCTGATATCAGACTTGGTAGGCCCAACAGTAGGGATGCCAATGACCAGTTGAAGTTCACTCTTTGGGGTCCTGCACTTTGGTGGGATTGCCTCGGATGAACTACACCCGCTTCTGATACTGGACAGTCTGGTTTGAGTTATTTCATGGAACCCTCAGACTTCAGATACTGGACTTAAAAATGTTTCTGGCGATCCGCTCACAATTCATGGGTCGTGGCGAAACTCTGCCTCCAGTCTGTCTGAACCCTCTTTCGTTGTCTGTAGCTCAGTTTTACCGATACGCTTTAAATACGTATAGCGCGGACGTATCGGAGAGTACCGACGTCACAGCTTAAACCTAAGTCTGAAAAATCCTTCCCGAACAGTGATTTCGGCCGAACTGTGCGTCGACTGAAATTTTGCCTTTATCATTCTCGGCATATATAATATCCATATAGTTCCATCTTATCTAGTTTTATACAGCTGATAAAACTCTATCTTCCTATCCATGTAATTTCCCAAACTGTTATTTGTTGATTTTAATATTTAGAACAGAAGTGGGTTTACATGCTTTTAGCGTAACTGTGGGCAGCCGAAATACGCATATATCTCCGTAAATGAGAACTTCCTACCGTTCCATCTTATATGCAGTTATACACCATCCTTCCCTGTACTGAAATGTAAAATCCTTTTCATACGGATTCCCTTCTGTTTTTATTTATCGTTGGCGATTTCCTCTGTCCGATATACATTTCGCTGATACGCCGCCATTTTGAAAGCGGTCGTTCGATCGTAGACGGGTTTATAAATCTAACTGATCCCGTTTGCAATGACTTGAAACCAATTTTGCGACATAGCTCCCCCATATTTTAAGCTGGATGATATCTAGCTTAACTATTGGGTACAAGACAATTGCAAATCGACCATTCCGAGGTTAGTTTTCCTTCTTTCTATCCTCCTCAAGCTCTGTGGGATGGCGACTAAGAAAATCTGCGCCCACATTCTGTTTTCCAATAATATATTCATCCTTTACTATCTCTCTCCTTCCGGTTCGGCTTTTCATCCAGGCTCTTACTGCTGGTGAAACGGGGTCGGTAGGTTTCCCATGAAGTTTACCGCCCTCTTTTCGATGATAGTTGGATGTGGTTTTCCCTCGCAAATCCGTAGGTTTTTTATTTTCGCTACATGATTTGTTCCTTTTTTCCAGCGCATGGGGTTCAGACTGCAATTGAACCTGTGTGGGATGTTTCCTTTCCCCTCCCGTGCAAATCTCGGGAGTACCCCTGATTGCTGGTTTGCTTGTAGATTTTTGATGAAGACTCTTCCGTCGACTTTCTGAATCTACATAGGTGCACTCTGGACAGGAATTTACATACTGATTTATGTCTTCCGTAATACCTGGCCAGTAGAACTGGGTGGCTATTCTTTGTTTTGTGGCACCATTACCCAGGTGTTTCACTCAAAGTTGATATGTGTCCCCAGCCTATAACCTTATTCCTATAGGTGGATGGTACAACGATTTGACCATGACTTTTCGTCCCTCTTCCAGCTTTCCTGTACAAGAGTCCATGTTCCATATAGAAATGTCCTTTCCTTGGAGCTTTATGTGTTTTTTGATAATTTGCCAAAACAAGGCTTCAACGTGCTGTCTGCTGTCTGCTTCTTGAGCCCGTTTCATTTCAGTTGAATGAAATTTTACGTTGGTGTCCCTCTCTATGTTCCCGGAGTCAGCCTTGGTCTGGATTCCTGCCATAACCATAGGTTTTACAGGGTCTCCTAAGAAAACATATTTACGCCCCAACATTAGGGGGTAAAAGGGATCATCTATCACAGCTGCATTTATCTCCCCTTCCACATAGCGACAACTGACATGAATCTTTGCTATGGGTAATGTAAGGGGTGATGTTCCTTTTAGTGGCCCTTGAATCTCTACTGTTTCTGTGGTGATTTGTTCAGGGCACACCAGAGATGCACACACGACTGCGTCATAGGACAAACCTGTGTCATACATTCCTGTGACTTGTTTGCCATTCACAGTCACTATCTCCTGGGTAGGTGGGTGATGGAGGCTATTCTGACCCACAGTCAGTTCCTTCCTAACAGAAGTCCTCACCTGTAGACATGCAGCATGATGAAGGGTGTCATTTCAAACATACAATCTTCCAACTTGATACTGCTGGAAACAGTCTTTGCTGATATCAAGACTTGGTAGGCCCAACATAGTGATGCCAATGACCCTCTGCAACTTGAAAAAATCCTTCCCGAACAGTGATTTCGGCCGATCTGTGCGTCGACTGAAATTTTGCCTTTCTCATTCTCGGCATATATAATACCCATATTGTTCCATCTTATCTAGTTTTATACAGTTGATAATTCTCTATCTTCCTATCCATGTAATTTCCCAAACTGTTATTTGTTGATTATAATATTTAGAACAGAAGTGGGTTTACATGCTTTTAGCGTAACTGTGGGCAGCCGAAATACGCATATATCTCCGTAAATGAGAACTTCCTACCGTTCCATCTTATATGCAGTTATACACCATCCTTCCCTGTACTGAAATGTAAAATCCTTTTCATACGGATTCCCTTCTGTTTTTATTTATCGTTGGCGATTTCCTCTGTCCGATATACATTTCGCTGATACGCCGCCATTTTGAAAGCGGTCGTTCGATCGTAGACGGGTTTATAAATCTAACTGATCCCGTTTGCAATGACTTGAAACCAATTTTGCGACACTTGTGTATACCCCTCTCTAAAAGTGACTTTACCTTAAATCAAGAGGGACATTTATTTGTTTCAAATAAAAAGAAACTGTGAACCTTTCCAATATTATTTCCACCAGAAACAAACACTGGAAGTCATGATGACAAACAACAACATAGCTTGAAAAGCCAGTATGTCCTCATAGTACTACAGCACAACTTACCCACATGTTGCAATAATAATATATGTCAATACAAAGATCCTATCTATAAATTGTGTACATACAACTTGTGATTACATTTGATTGTGATTCCTGGTTCACTTGGTAGTTGAATCAGGATATCTATTATTGACAGGAATTAATACATATTTTTAAAAGTTACACTTGACTTATTAAGATAGTCTTATAGAGTGTTCTATGTATGTGAGTGTCACAGTGTTGTAAAGTATTGTGGATTAAATTAAATTGTTTATCGGATTGTTGGTTGTTGTGAACATACACTTCATCACTATCATAACCCTAGACATTCAACGTAGTCATCACAATATTCCAGAATAAGTCTGACTGAGGTATAAATGTGGTAGCAAAGTAAGGTCATCTGTAATACACCACACTTATTAGATACAGATACCTTCACAGCTGATCTCAGTCAGTACACTAAGTCCCCTATAAATATTTATATCATCCCACTTTACCACAATGCCTCTTGTGAGTATTGGGTCTCGTAATGTCAACATGAAGCGCCCTCCGATTTAGTCCACCACTTCATATTTTTTTCAGTCTTTTTACCCTCCCGGAGCGTTAATTGTAACCCCACTGAGCCGGATTAATGTGCAGTTGAACAGCGGAAGACGGCAATTGAATCTCTATTTAAGTGAAATTTTCAAAAGTGCTTGTATAATAAATGTGTACACCGTGATGTCATCATCCACTCCCTGCTCTCTATGGAGCATGGTGTCACCTCTGCTGTTGGTTCCTTGCGAAAACACCCGCATGTAGCAGTCACCAGCTCTTGCAATGTGGTTTATGTGAATAGTTATTTGCAGTGATGAGGTTGCGAGCCTCACATGCCACTGTACATCCACAAGCAAATTATATATGTTAAAATGCAAATATAAAATGAAAAAAATGTACATATTAGAACTTACCCCGAGTTTTTTGGGGCGAACACAGACTTCTTGCACAAGAAACGTCCGAATATTGTCGGCCAGATGTTTAATATGCCGTACCTTTCAGGTGTGTTAGGTTGTTTAACTGGGTGCATTTGACGACTGATACTAGAACTTAAGGCGCATAGTTTCTGGTGTTACTCTCTCCTAATCTTAGAATTAACGCTCAGTCCTATGGCTTGCCCTATATTTGGTCCTAATATTTCGTGTTCCTGGCTGTCTACGATTCCTTCTTGATGAAATTGGAAGTCAGTGAAGTAGTTATACCTCGCTGTAGAATATAGCGATATCTTCACCTACACTCTCAGGTTGCTACTTAGAGGAGAAGTCCAATCAGGAGCAGTCTATCTTAGCATCTCAAAGCCAACCCAATTGCAAGTACGTTTATGATTTTGGTACGGGTTTCCTCACTGCAATCATCTCTCATGTAGAACATTACTGCATGACAACATAAGATGTGATTTTCAAAGTCCATAACCATATAAGGTCTTGCTTCTTCCGTTTCGCCTGTTATGTTTACAAACTCATTACTTAACAGATCGGTCTAACATTATGATCTCCACCAAGAAGTATTACATCACTGTCTGTGTCTTAATCTTTACTACGATTGCCATTGACCGCGTATTTGGGCACGTCATGTCTGCAAACTAGCACCTTATCATGCAACAACATGGCTCCGTGTATATTCCACAGACAAAAAGTCTGGGTTAACAATATGCATGTCGCTCAGCGTACATTCTTACTCCGTCTGGAGCTGGCGATAAGCGAAAAGTTTATGTGTCACGTTCGCTACGCCTCGCCGATAACAAAAGAAAGGAGAAAATAACCAAGAAAGAGAGGAATGGGTGAGAGGTGTGACAAGAGTGGTTAACAGAACATAGAACGATGAAAGCAAAAACAACGATTGCTGCAAGAATCATCATGTAAAAGGAATGGCAAAGTAATAATGGCGGAGAGGAGTAAAGACTAGAAAAAAACGAACGTATTTCGTGACAATATTCCAAAAGATAACATAAGGTTTGGAAATATCAAATGTGTGCTTAAAGTTACAGTTAAGTGACAGCCGTTATAAGGAAAAGCTACCTTTAAAAATGATGAAACAGGAAATACTTTAGAGAAATAAAGTAAGAGCAATGATGAAAAATATCCAGGGCGATAACGTACGGGAACACTTTATCACACTGGCAAACGTCTTCACCCCAGGGTAGAAGAGGAACCATTAATTAAGTAAGTACGTTTTTGTTCTTCTCCTTGTCTCAGAGCCAAACTTGACTGACTTGACATTTGATTTGAAAATTCTAATTTTTGTGACGGACCTCATTTCTTGTGATGTCCGTATTTTGAGAGACTCTAGGGCTAGAATGAGTTAATTTATCTCCAGTTTGTCCATTTTTCTCAGTGAGGATTGGATACGCCACTGCGAGTCCATGAATTCTCCGTTTATTTATTTATTTTTCACATTAACTGCAAAGACGGGTGAATTAGGTGCAATTGTGTAAACAAACGAAAATTAACCATTAAGTATGTTAATTTATCACATTATCATGCTATAAAAGTCACGTTTACTGTGGTATATAAGTGTGCAGCCCCACTGGGTCTTATCACCTTTGTAAAGCTTCAAGGTAAGAGTGACTCTATCTATCTATCTATCTATCTATCTATCTATCTATCTATCTATCTATCTATCTATCTATCTATCTATCTGTCTGTCTGTCTGTCTGTCTGTCTGTCTGTCTGTCTGTCTGTCTGTCTGTCTGTCTGTCTGTATGTCTGTCGGTCGGTCGGTCGGTCGGTCGGTCCGTCCTTCCGTCCGTCCGTTTGTCTGTCTGTCTGTCTGTCTGTCTTGTTCATTAGAATGTTTTTATCATTCCTGCATTACTGTTACATCAGTATATCCCTTATTTGTTTTCCACAATTTTTATTATTATTTTTTGTCGTTGGAGTATTTTTTTTATTCCTGTCTACTTAGCAATCGCACTGCTGTATCTTATCGCAGGTGCTCATTTGTAGATTAACTTATTCAAATGTCACGTGTTCAACTTCATAACCGTTCAAATCTGTTCATCTCTGGTTGCGCTAAACAGTCCTTAAGTGATAAGACACATGTTATGTATTCATAACGGAGCCGCGCTGGTGTAATGGTTACAACGTTGTACTGGCGACCAGGTTTTCAAGGTTCAAGCCCGGGCGTCGGCGCTTGATGGGGTGTCAACGACCGGGATTTTGACTGAATAATCTGAACGGCTCCGGAGATAAACCCTCTGTGGATGGGAAGGAGCGAAGCTCCTGACCGGGTTGGAAGGAAAGTCCTCAGGTTCCCCAGCCTCGCAATGACATGTCATTTTGCCGAAGGGCTGAAAGCCCAAGTGCCACTAGTTAAGAAAAAACAAAAAAAGTATTCATAAACGTGTTCAGTGTTGTGAAAGGCTTTACGCCCTAGACGTAGATTCCCACCAGTCTATTGAAACGAGTGCAACCTGGTTCACCCCAGGTAGGTTTTTCCGGAGATGTTGGTGCAGCTACACATGTGATGTTACGTGGCCCGTGACGCACTTACGGTGTAATGCTATCTCTCACCTTAGTTTGTTGACAATTCATCTTGCTGTACCACTTAAGTCATTGACGACATTTAACAATCTTACAGACAATAACTAATTAATTCAATAACAACATTTTCGACGTTACTAACGATGATAATTTTTTAAAACAAACTTTTGCCTCGTTTTGGCGAGGGGCGTCCCGTTCAACCTAGTCGGCTATATTAGGGCGCATGTCCAAATATAAAAGACTTTTAAGTCTGGTGAAATTTGACGATGATAAACTTAATCACTGACGAAGCACTCCAATTACGGCTATACTAGTTTACTAAGGTTATATAAGAATAATTAAATTTCCTTCCACCTGTCGTAAATTTTAGATAGGTTTGAAAGATATTTATGGTCCCGCCTGAGTAGGGTGGATGGTGATAGTACGTGAGAAGTAAAGGTGTGATAAATAGATTTCACGAGTGAATAGTTTAAGAAGATCTGTCTCTGGAATGAGAAGTTTCTCTAGTGCAGCCTATCTATACGACTAAAATTTAGTATAAGACAATCTTGCACCTCCCTATATCTAGAAATATAAGTTTAACTACGCACATAATCAATTATGTGACAACAAGGCACACAAACGTGAAAACATTATGGTAAATTGGGTATGGGTCTGACCAACACACAAAGGTAAGTTCTTTTGTTGGTTATTATCATTTAAACTTTACAATATCGAATATCTTAAGAAAGATCAAATAAAATCAGAATTACATGCATAGAAAATTACCAGAGTACATGTGCCCCCCCCCCCCCTTTTTTTTGAGAAAAAAAGAACACAACAAGTTAATAACCCCAAAGGTAAAAGGTTAGCACTATGTTATAGCATAGACAGTAAAGAAAAGAACAAAGTTCCTACTAACTGTTATCCAGTAAAGTAAACAGGTTTAAGCAAAGAAAATAAATGATGGTACAGTTTTCTGTAACTAAGAAAATATTAACTCTCTCTGTCATACGTGGCCACATCAATCACGCTTACCCTATTCTTGGTCAACAAATCTCTTGGACATCTAATGCCTGAATATATATATATTTTTTCAGTGGTTGTATCTCCCAAACTGGCCCCAGTCCCTCCTTGGATAATTAAATTTTATAAGCGGGATGCCTAATTTGGTGGTTGATTCCTAGATAGACAAATGTCACTTCGAATAGTTAATGTAAGGAAAAAAAAACCCCGCGATCTAGTGTTCACAGTAAACAGTAGACAGTATATAGAGAAAACATCTGGTTGCTAAAAACTGTTATTTATGGTGGTGATGGTAAATCCTATCGGCTTGCTCTGTGGTGATTGCCGATTTTGAAACAGCGTAACTTGCTGGATAAATCCGATGATACGACTGTCAAAAGTCAGAGGGAAATGTTAATTTTGTTAAGCCACAGTGGGCTTATAAAATTGAATGTATATCTGGGTGTTTGTAAGTCCAGTTAACTTTTACTGTTTAGAATGTTAATTTGTCTCTTTGACCGGTCCTGTTCACAACAGAACTTGGGGACGCGTCAGCCAAGAAGAGGACAACATTAATCAATCAGTAGATGAAGAAAACGGGCCCAAATAGACCACAATAGACCAAAATAGACAAAGATAGACCAAAATATAAACCGCTGGTTGCCGTTTGATCAGGTCATGCCTAAGAATAGAGAAACATTATGAAAAAATTACTACTAATAAAATATCTACATATAAGCACAAGGTGTCTCTAGCCTTTTCCTACCCGGTCAGTTATTATTTAATTATCCATACGCGCACTTTAACAAATATCGCCTGTCGCTAAATGGCTACTAGAGGGTCGGCGTCGGTGGGTCGTCGTATGGTATTTAAACAACAGTCACTTACTAAAATTACACAAAATGAAATATAACGTGAATTCTATTCTTGAAAAAAAAAAACACACACACACACACATACAAATAGTAAAACGTCTTACAAGGAGAAGGACAAGAAAAACCTACGTTACGGCCACAAGGCCTTCGTCAGGGACAGACAAACAAGAGACAGGAGGGAAAGAAAATGAGAATTAAGTAGAGAACATGAAACTATAAAAATAAGAGAAAAGAAACTCCCTTAATATTAAGTCCAGTCACATGTGAAGCAAAGCAAGATGGCTGCCACTAAACTGGAAAGAGGAAGTTGATAGTATATAAAAATAAGAAATAATGAAAACAAGGACTGGAAAAGAGTGAGAAAAAAGTAATCAATAAATAATAAATAAAATAAAAATAAATAAATAAAATAAAAATAAATAAATAATAATAATAAATAAATTTAAAACAAATAAATAAATAGATAAGAATAAAAACTAAATAAAGAAATAAATAAAATAAAAAATAATAAAGGAAAAAATAATTTAAAAAAAAAAAAAAAAAATTTAAATTAAACAAAATAAATAAACAAATTTAAAAAAAAAAAAAAAAGGGTGATCGCATCAAAGTAGAAAGTCATACAACAGGGACTCGATAGAGAAAGGCGTCTCAGACAAAAGAATGTTGGGTATTCAAACCGTGTGGTTTGAGGCAACCCATAAGATGGATGAGGCGTTGTTCCTGGCGAAACCGACTGTTGGCGTCCGAGGAACAGTATCTGATGGCTGTCACCTGGATGTCAGTGGCACCGTGGTGGTCAGGGCCATTGAAGTGGATGGCCACAGGTGTGGAATTAAACTGAGAGATGTCATAGAGGTGTCTGCAGAATCGGTCGCCCAGTCGTGTGCCCGTTTGGCCGATGTACGTAATGGTGCAACGTTTGCATATAATAGCATAAATGACGTTGCGTGACTCACATGTGAAGCCATGGGTGATGGTGAACTTGGCGTTAGGGAACGAGACTGAACGTGTTTCGATTACATACTGACATGTCTTACATCGTGTACGGTTACATGGCTTGGTTCCAAAGTGGCCATCGTTGACGGTTTTCAGACGGCTGTGGACTAGGAGGTCTATATGCCAGCAAGGGTGGCTCACTAAATGCTTCCCGCGCCACTGGGTCAGCTTGGAGGAGAGGTAGGTGGCGAAACAGGATCCTTTTGACAGCAGTGCTGTGAGGGTGATAGGTCATTATTAACTTGACTCTATCAGAGGAGGTTTTTTGGCTGGGTTTGAGGGCCTCTAGACGTGAGATAGGGAGAACACGTTCTAAGGCAGAGGTAAGAACATCTTCTGGATACTGTCTGTTACGGAAGAAGTCCAACATTTCTTGTGCTCGGCTTAGAAAGTTGTCATCATCTTGGCATAACCGACGGAGGCGGAGAAGTTGTGAGAAAGGCAAGGAGTCCCGACAAGCCGAATTCTATTCTGCCAATTATCCGTCGCGCCTAGTGTAATAAGTAGTCAACTAAAACGTCTCTTTCTGTGTGATAAAGTGGGTGGTAAAATTATCATTAAACTGAACAACTGGTAAACAAATAGCTACGCCTTATTTTCCACTGGTATTTAACACCTAGAAAATAACAGTGAATTTAAGGTGATAAACTTTTAACACTTTAACACGTTTAAGCACAAATTTATATTACCAGAAAATCAGAATGAAATCCGCACGAAACTATTAAGACATATGTTCACAATAAGAGAATACACAAGGCAACATGGATATCACCAGACCATAGAACAGAAAATCAGATTGATCATGTATGCATAAACAAGAAGTTTAGATCATCATTGCAGGATGTAAAGGTATATAGAGGAGCAGATGTGGCATCAGATCACCACCTTCTGATAGCCAAAGTAAAAATGAAACTCAAGAGATATGCAACAATGCAAAATTATAGACAACAAATTAATGTAGGACATCTAAGAAATCAAGAAACAAGAGACAAATTTGCGGTCACAATATCCAACAAATTCCAAGTGCTCCAACAGCTGGAAGATGTAGAGAATACAGAAGACTATTGGCAGCAAATCAAAACGGTATGGAATGAGACATGTGAATAAATACTGGGGAAAAGGGAACGACAACAAAAAGCATGGATAACAACAGAAACCATCAATAAGATAAAAGACAGAAAAAGCAAGAAAGCAGATTTAAACACAAGCAAAACCAGAAGTTCCAAAGCCAAAGCTCAAGAAATGTACACAGAAGCAAACAAAGAAGTAAAAAGAAGTATTAAAAGAGACAAGAGGAAGTATATTGAGGAGTTGGTAAGAGAGGCAGAAGATGCTGCAGCCAAAGGAAATATGAGAAAACTGTATAACAGCACAAAGAAGCTGACAGGGAAATACAAGCAAACAAGTTGCCTCATAAAAGACAAGAATGGAAAACTGCTCAGCAATATACAAGAACAAATGAAGAGGTGAACAGAATATTTTGAAGAGGCGAACATAATATTTTGAGGACCTTCTCAATAGACCAGCTCCACAACCCCCCTCCCCCCCCCCCCCCCCCCCCCCCCCCCCCCCCCCCCCCCACCCCCCCGGACATCCAGCCAGCAGAAGAAGAGCTACAAATTAACGGTGAAAGACTAACGAAGAAAGAAATAAAGAAAGCCATATAGCTTCTAAGAGATGGAAAAGCGTCCGGACCTGATGGTATTCCAGCAGAGGCAATCAAAGCAGATATCGACACGGCTACAGAGATGTTATTTAAGTTACTTGGTAAAGTCTGGGAAAAGGAAGAGATACCAGCAGAATGGAAGGAAGGATATCTGGTTAAGTTGCCTAAGAAGGGAAATTTACAAGAGTGCACAAATTATAGAGGAATAATGTTACTATCAGTGCCAGGAAAAGAGGAAAAGTATTAAATAGGATTATCCTTGAAAGATTAAAACAGTCCATAGATAAGAAACTGAGAGATGAACAAGCAGGTTTTCGAAAAACAGATCCTGTACAGACCAGATAGCCACTTTGAGAATAATAGTTGAACAAAGTCTGGAATGGAATTCACCACTATACATCGGATTTGTGGACTACGAAAAGGCATTTGACAGTGTAGACAGAGAATCACTTTGGAAATTGATGAGGCATTATGGAGTTCCCCTGAAGATTATTAATTTAATAAAGAAAACATATTAAAACATGACATGCAGAGTTCTTCATGAAGGACAGCTTACAGAACCATTTGGGATAAGAATAGGAGTGTGAATGCCTCTTGTCTCCATTTCTTTTCTTACTAGCAATAGACTGGGTTATGAGAACATCAACAACACACAACATAAATGGAATCCAGTGGACTCTGACGAAGCAGTTGGATGATCTGGATTTTGCAGATGACTTGGCTCTTCTGTCGCATAACCGTAATCAGATGCAGGACAAATTGAAAACACTCGATGAGAGGTCACAGCAATTGGGTCTGAAAATACACAGGGAAAACACAAAGATAATGAGAACAAATGCAGGTAATGAAAACAGGTTGAACTTGAAGAAGCACCAATACAAGATGTAGAATCGTACACATATCTTGGCAGCAATATAGACAAAGTTGGAGGGTCAGACAGTGATATCTAAATAAGAATACAAAAAGCAAGAGGAGCTTTCATTGCATTGGGAAATATAAGGAGATCAAGAGAAATCGGATCCAACACGAAAATAAGAATCTTCAACTCAAATGTGAAGTCAGTCCTATTGTATGGCTCTGAGACATGGAGAACAACAAAGACAACAACCCAAAAAGCTACAGACTTTCATAAATTGGTTCTTGTGTAGAATAGAGGGATTAAAATGGTATGACAAGGTTACCAACGTAGAACTGATGACAAGAACTACACAAGTGCCAGTGGAACAAGAGATGAGAAGAAGACGATGGCGATGGATAGGACACACACTGAGGAAACCTGTTGATAGCATTACAAGGCAGTCCTTGTTCTGGAATCCCCAGGGCAAGAGAGGCAGAGGTAGACCAAGAAGTACATGGAGAAGAGAGCTGGAAACAGAGATGAAAATGATAAGGAGAACGTGGAAGGAACTTGAGATGATGGCACGTGACAGGAGGACTTGGCATGTGTTTGTTGAAGGCCTAAGCTCCTCTGGGAAAGGTAAAGGTAAAGGATCCCGTTACACGCCCATTAAGGCATAATGGGAATATGGTGTTAGGCTCATATTTTCTCTACCATCGGCACACAAGGGGCGATGTGGCCAGCATCACGCCTGCTGCCTTAACCTTCCCAGAAGTTGCTCTGGTACCCAATTGGGGCTGGGTCGATCCAGGAGCCGTTTGCGGCCTAAAAAATCCCATTTCATCTGGGGATCGAACCATGGACCACTGAGCTAGGAAGCCAGTGCACCAACCACTATGCTACCGCGGCTCCAGATCTAGATTAACCTTGACTATTGGAGAGAATTGGTCACCCTACCTCTCGATGCTGGGCCTTGTATAGTGAAGTCTCCAACACTTCACTCCCCTACGGCAGTATCTGCTATGGAACTATGTTTATATATCTAGTAACAGCAACAATATATTTAGCAGTGCAGAATAAACCTTTGGGAGTGGAGGGTTATAGATAAATAGATAGATTCACAATGGTTCTAGACTACGTGTTTAGACTCCGAAAAATTCTGAGCGACAACTGATATTCTGATTTGAGATGCCACAGTATATATACTATGTCGGTTATCTTCTCTCCAGAGGTTGCTAATTTTCACACATGTGCATAGCAGAGAAATCAGAAGCCTAAATTTCCCGGATAAAAGGTTTTCCGGTCGCTCTGTTTCAGCGTATTAAATCGACAACAGAGACTTAAACCGGGTAACGGGTTTCTTTAGATTTAGCCCTCTTCTGGAGATCAAATATTTATCTCTCCCTGTATGTACGAACATCAAAGGATTCTCGGGAAAAATATTTTTGACCGATCGTCTCCCTTCAAAGAGGTTCGGTGTTTCCACGTGCGTCTGCTTTATATCTGATGATTGACAGATCAGCTCGCGTGAGAAACTCAGGTATTCAACCAGATTCGCTCCCCGTTATGACTGGCAAGTCGCTGAAGTTGGTAAGCTTTCCGTTTGTTTACGTCTCAAGAAAAAGAGGCGTGGATTAAAAATGAGTAATGCAGGCAGACAAATGCTTGACTTTGCTAACGAATCATAGAACGCCGCGAGGTCTTGAAAGACTGTGGGATGCTGTAGGCTATATTTCCATAATACGTCACACCACCAAACTTACTTACTACTTACTTAGTCGTTCCCCTTTTACCGTGAGGTGTAGAGGTACCATCAAACTAACATATAAAAATATTTAAAGCATGCAATGTACACAAATATAATAATTTACATTTATATTACTTTTGCACTAACATTTTCTAGTCGTAACATCTTCTAATAAGTTCTGCTTCTTCTTCTTCGTTCACCCTCAGATGTCAACTTGAATAAGTTCAAAGAAAGCTGTGGTCAGCTTGAGGCTGTTGATATTTCCGTAGATTTTCTCCAGGAATGGTACTGGTGATGGCCATATGCGTTTTCTCTGTTCCTCATATGTTGGGCACCTTTGAAGCAGATGTTCGGCAGTCATTTTATCGGTGCCACAGTCACACTCATCAGTAGTTCCTATCTTTAATTAGTTGAATAGATGGTATCTCAATCTGTTATGACCTGTGCGAAGTCTGAAGATTACCACTTGTTCACTTCTGCTAAGCTGGTAATACGGATCATTTTGTGTGTTGCTTGGATGCTCTTCTTCCCACTTGTGCCTGTACCTGCGCTTGATAAAACTCTTGGCCTCCTCATAAGTTATGTTTGTGTCAAGTTGAGGAAGCTTTCCCCCTTCCTTTGCCAATCTATCAGCCTCTTCATTTCCAGGGATGTTGCAGTGAGAAGGGATCCACTGTATCACGACTCTGTTGTATTGCTGACATAGCCTGTGAAGTGTTACTCTTAGGTCATCCAGTTCAGCATAACTTTGACTTTTCAGCGTTGTAATCACTGACAGCGCATCTGAGAAGATAGCTACTGGTCTCTCCGAGCTTTCTTCTGTCATTAGAATTTCTAATGCAGTTTTTAAGGCTTCTGCTCTGAAGTTACTTGAAAATTTCCCTGTTGCGACTGCTATCTTTTTTTGTGTGCCATTGCTTAAGCTCATGAAAACTCTTACACCCCCATCTTCTGTTGCATTCGTTGCTGATCGATCTGTGTATGCATGGATCCATGTGTTGCTTGGGAAATGTTTCTCTCTATTTTTTTTTCTAATAAGTTGAGAACCTTTGTTCTTGGTTTTTCTCTAATAATATACGCTAATTCCCATCAGGACAAAAAGCTTTATGTATATATATATATATATATATATATATATATATATATATATATATATATATATATATATATATATATATATATATATATATATATATATATATATATATATATATATATATATATATATATATATATATATATGTGATGGACGAACTCGGCTGACCCTGAACTTTGTTGTAACTTCTTGTAAAAACGTTTATTCTTTCACGTGGATTCATTAGCTATGAAACTGTTCCACAGAGGGCAAACACGTTTGCTGATTGATATGCGGAAAGTTTACCTATCGTTGATTCTGGTCATCGCATTGATTTAAGGAGAGATTAAATCACGCCCACTAACATCTCTTGAACAATCATAGGCAGTTATTTTAATTAACTTGGCCAGTGGGGGGGGGGGCGTCGCCAGAATCAAACAGGCACAGCGACCAAGATCAAAGAGACGAACTGAGGGATTTTAGGGGAGACTATCGGCGTTATCAAAGACAGTAGTGGTCCCTGATACGAGACGCAGTTGCTTGCCGCAAATTTCGCGTCTCGGTGTCAATCGTAGAACCGAGCGAACGGGGAAACCGAAACGGGCAGCAGCGAACGGAGATACGAAGACCAGGGTGCGGTTTCTTCTCTTGATTTGGCGGTCAGATCCCCAAAAGTTCGTGAGATCAAATAAGCTGTCAAGTTTATCATGTCCCACTCAACTTACATTCCATTTTAGCTAAATAGACCATGAAGACTAGACACGTTATCACTCGCTGGCCAGACCTTTACAGAAGCACTAGCTTTATTGAAATCTTGTTATAGATTTTCCCCTGGATTTTATATATAAATTTGCAGTGAATTCTATTTCTGTGCAAAGCGGTAATATATATATTGTGTAAAGTGATCAGTGGTCTAGTTCATTCATTATATTTCATTGGATTTTGTGTTAATTTAAACCTATTAAATTAAACCGTCTCAATAGTTCCAGTTGTAAATATAATGATCTATCTATTATATTATTTCAAAAGATAATAGATGCTTAAATTAACTTTTAAAGTCGCGAAGGAATTTATAATTAATAAATTCAGTTAAGTCCTAGTTTTATAGATGTGTGTTTTAACCACTAGAATTCGCGCAGTGTTTATTAAATAAATTAATTAAATACTCGAGTGTATTATAGGCTTAACAGGAAATTTATCGCGCTTGATTTTTCGGTATGTTACATGTCTTTTTTTCTTTTATACAGAGTGATCGTACCTGCGGTCCCAGCTAAATAAAGAAAGAAATAAAGAAATCATCCTATAAACTTCCAGTCATATTGAAGAAACATTTCTTTTAAAATATAATCTTGTGGCGGTCCTTGCGACCTAGCTGTCAGAATTAAATGAAATAAAGCCCACCCAAGAACCTTTTAAAGAATAATCATCAATATACCCTTACAAACCTGTAAGATAAACTGGAAGGTACTCATCGCCAGTAGCGATATTATATTTACTGTTTACTGTGAGAGAGTACATATTTTCCTGACTGTGACAGCCTAGTTTTTTTTTCCTCAATTGGATTTAATAAAACTATCATCACGCATTGAAGGAATTTTACCACAGCGGAGGATTAAAAGAGACCACTTCATTTTCACCACTGTGCCGAACTGGGTTAGTGCCATCCCATAGACTCCTTTTATATATATAATAAAAACACGAGAACTCTTAGTCTTCAAGTCTTGCGATAAGTGAGAATATTTGTTACCAACAAACCCTCGCAAACATCTGGGGCGGGACATCGAAGGACTAGACAGTTCATATGTCGAAAGAGTACTTGCTGTTTTTATATACTTTTTATGGATCGTCTGAGGCTGCATTCGGTAAGTGTGTGAGTATATGAGTGTGGATCCTCACGCGTGTGTATGAATGACAGGAAATTTAATCGTTTTCTTTTGTAAACCTGTTGTTAACTTTCTTGCCTAGTAATATAATTTTTCTGTATTCCCTGCATTGTTCCTTTAAGGGGGAGTTGCTAATTGGTTAACTCTGTTTAAAAACCCCCTCCTTTCCATTTGCTTAGTAAAGGGAAGAACAGCTGGGAAGAACAGGTTTTTTTTCTATCACCTATACCTAACTTTGTAACACCTCTTTCAGAGTAATTAACTTCACTGTTAGGTTAACGTACCTATGTTCCTGATATTATCTATCTCTGGACTGGGTTTGTCTTTGTCTAATCAGCGGGAAGGGCTTAGTCGATACCAGTCCTCTTCACCCCTCCCAAATTTGTTATTTGCATTTGTGTACTCATGATAATTTATGTAATACCTGATATTTGTTAGTGATTGATGTTTAAAGTGAATAAAATCACATAAACTCATTTAGTTCTGTGTGTTGGATATACGCACAGCCCAACATTTCCCCTATTCGTTTAATATAGTTTGTATCTACATCGTCTGTGTGTGTGAAAAACACCAAATCGGTGTGCGCGCAGATGCGTGACTGGAAAACTGGCAAATAATTGTTTGACCAGGAGAGTGAAAGAGAAGATTGAGAGAAACGATTTGTCGTAAATAAGTCTGTCTTTACTCTCCTCCAGCACGCTGTGAAGCAACTATTTAATATCTACATATTCTATCACTGAGCTTTCCATCATCATTTTCCACTCTAAACCGGACCACTATTTCTACGACTCTTTTCTCTCAAAATAAATTTACAATATATATATATATATATATATATATATATATATATATATATATATATATATATATATATATATATATATATATATATATATATATATATATATATATATATATATATATATATATATATAAGCCCCGTGTAGTTCCAGGGGCTCTCTGAAGAGACATAGAAAGAATAGGTCTGCTGCACCCTCAGTCGTGTCACACAAGGTGACTGTCGCAGAGAGATTTATGATCAATAAATTTTCTATATTCTTTTCTTTTCTACCCGTGTCTTCTACTTTATTATCGCTCTTTTATCCTTTTCCTGGGTTTTTTTTGCATTCGTTCGTTTGCGACAAAATATTACTTTCCCATTCAAACTTTCGCCTGTTTCTTTTCTCATTTAGAAACGCATTTTATTGCATAAGGTGTCAGGCCCTGCAGTAGACGAAATAGGGTGAGAAATTCGTTTTCGAGAGACCGAATTGAAGACATTCGTCTCGTTTTTCCATGACACTCACGCTTCTACGGCTAGTTCTCGGCTTGAGGTGTGAAGACGCGTCTGTCAGTTACGGCTGGTGTCTGAGAAAATGTGAAGTGTTAGACGGGAAGGGGAGGCTACTTCGGGATTTGCGAAATAACGTGGGATCCTTTGTCTGTTTCATATATCTACCGAGGAGCTGAAACTTGACTTCATTCAGTCCTCATAAATCTGCAGTAGACAGATCACTCGTGCTAGAAAATATCTTGTATATTCAAAGTTCTGAGTTTCTTGGCAACATTTTGCCGAGTTCTAGACTACCATTATATTGAAGGATTCTAGTTCGTGGTATTAATCTGTAGTTCTGTGTGGAGGTAAATATATATATCTAGTAGAATTGAGTGATTCAGTGATAACCGCTTATTTCATTTTACTAGTTAGATTTCTGTGCAGAAGAAATTAATTTATAAGTCTGTTATATTCTCTAGTCGACATGTTACGGTGGAAAGCAGAATAAATTATAATTTATAGCTTAAACTCATTCGGCTATTAATAAATTTTATTAAATTGCCAGTAATCAGTCGAGAATATTTTAACTAACTTATAACTGCACTGATTCATCATTGAGTATTGACGAGATACGTACGTATTTCTAATTCATGATGATTGATTTTATGAATATAACTTATATCACGGGAGATTTGAACGATAAAAACAAGCTCTACGCTTGCAGTTTATAATGTAAGTTATAACCGGGGAATAGTGTGTATAAGTATTTTATATGTTTGTTTTTCTTTATTCAGTGAAAACTGGGGTAGCCCAACTCTACCAGCGTTTAAGTACTGATGAGAAATATCTGTGAAGAACTAAACATTCTTTTAATTAAAGACCTGTGGGTGTACAAAGTAAAACCTGGCTGGCATTGTGTTTGCATCCAGAACGACAGAGTACCCATTTTTCACAAACTTTAAGACAAATTGAATAATTGCGCCTACCGAGCCAGATTAAATTCTTCCTGATAGAACATCAAGTATATGCAGCCTCGGGGGCGAAAAATATTACCAGCATTAACTTTCCGACGATTTTTGACAAATGGTGGTGTGAACAATAATTAATTTTTTTGAGAGAAGTTACCAACCGGCCATTTTCCTAAATACGGGAAACCTCGTGATTCTGACATTGTGGGCCCGCTAAAACTAATTCTTACCTGAACTGAGTAAAGTGACAATAACTAAATCTGAACAAAATATCGCATAAAGAGGACGCTCCCCGGACCCATTGGATGAAACCAAGATCTGCAGAGCTGGGTATCCGCTTCATCAAAAGAAAGGCAGATTTACGTTGAGTGTGTCATAAAGTGCGCCAGACGGCGAAAACCATCCAGACATTAGGTAAGAAAGTGAGACAGGGATCCCTGCTGAAAGAACAGAGTGAGAGTAGACTGAGTGATGTTTTTTTATATGCACCCACTTTGTAATTTCTTTATGCAAGTTTTTGTTGCTAACAATATTGTCCTTAGGATAGATTAGAGTATCAAAGTCTGTCCATACCTTTAAAGGGAAATCTAAGACTTCAGTATATGTATCCGTGACTCTTTGGGGCTATCACTTTTCTTCTAACAGGACTGTGGGCTATACATCGAGGGAAAGGATCATACCAATGGGTCTATCATTCTTGTAGCAATTCATTGACTTTATGACTATTTGTATATGTTTGATGTAATTTTTATATGTTGTGATGGAGGTTTATTATGATAATTAAACTTCACCTAAACTTATTCCAGAGTGTCGGTCAGTTCGTTCCTAAATATCTATATTTTTCATTGTCATAGTTTCACGTTTGTGCGTCTATTGTCGTCACTTATGTGTGTGGGTATGTGAGGAACATATATATTAATATATATTATATTAGATTTGTCTGACTAATCTAACTCTGTTGTAGATGAAAGGCTGACTGAGAGAAGCTTCTCGAGTGTCAGAGGCAGAATCTACTATATTTCCTCCACCTCACTCGTGAAATCTATTTCTATTTTTTTCACCTCCCACTGAGCTATCACTTATTTCTATGTCTATTCAGAAGGGACCAACCTAAGTCTTAATCACCTATCGCAAATCTACGACAGTGACCTAATATGAGACTGTGGAAGGGAGCCAGCTAAAGTGGTGGCACCATGCCTCGTAATGAGCGCAACGGAAGGTAATAATGATGATGATGGTGATGATGATGTCAAGCGGCTACAACTAACTTGAATAACGCTTAGCTTCCTCCAAATCTAACAGATGCAGGTACCATTTCTGAGTGATCTCTTGAGCAGCTTGTCAATCACCAAATTTCTACTCATCCTGCTTCTCTTGCTGATCCTTGTCTACTACGTATACGCAACCAACTATCACGGTGTGTGGGAGAAGTGTGGAGTTCCTGGACCCAGACCATGGCCAATACTTGATCACACACTGGAGCTCCGTGAGGGCGTAGACTCTGCTTTTCGGAAGTGGTTCAGTCTTTACGGCAACACTTTTGGGGCTTATGGGCTTTTACCTCATCGCGCCACCTTGGTTACCAAAGACTTGTCACTGGTGAAGCAGATTTTGGTTAAGGATTTTGACAACTTCTCACGCAGGTACGTCACATAATTGTTTCAGACAATACAATGCAGAACTGTCTATGGAAGGTCTTAAACATACTGAAAAATCCTCCAGTCAATTCGAGCACAGAAAGTTGCAACAACAAAAAAGTTATCATTACGGCAAAATCAATTCTAAAATCTGAATTAGGAGATTATCACCATCCTCATCATCATTATCATCATCATGTATAGTTGGATAAGAGATTTGGTGCCCAACCACATTAAAAATATCCCGACCCAATAGTGTTTATTAATTATGGCTCTGCCCCCAGGGTGTAGATTTTAATTGCTAAAACTATACAACCCAATTAAATATTACAAGAAAAATATCAACAGACTCTGTTATGTAAAGTTTGCAAATTGAAGATATATTCTCTCATACTTGAAATGAAATTACAAAATGATGATAGATTATATGTTCAAAAATTTACAACTATAAGCTTTGTTCACTAATCTATTAAAGGTTCTGAAAAATGTCAGAATAAATGTAACATCATGTAAACTGATTAGCTATTCTGTACTGGTTCTGCTGGCATTTTAAACTATACATCTCAGATGCTGCTGAATTTATGTTGTCTTTTTGCCAGGGGGTTCAATCTGTCCCAGCACTCCAGGTCCAGTAAGGCAAGTACTTCTAGTAGGGTTTGAGAGGATGACAGGGGCTGCTTCCTCTGTCTTGACACGGGGCTCATCACCAACTGGGATGGATTATGTCGGCCCTCAAGAACACTGCATATGGTTAGGTCTCCTGATAGGACAACCTGGTAGGACTGGATTGACAAACAATTGAAGCTCCATTAGTAGTCTTGCCAGAGAAGTCATTTCCCATGTCTGCTGGACGCTAATCGTCCATCAGAAATAACATTAAAACATCATCCATAATATCAACAATGTGCTATCTATTATCCATCTTAAATACTATGACATAACGGATGCTAAAAGCATACCGGTGGATCTCAACCTATATCTGGCTTTGTCTACTGCAGTGATTTCCAACCTACGGGCTGTTAGCTTCACCAACTGTGAAGTTTGGGGCTGTGGTCATCAAGAGTTTGAGAACCACTGGTCTACCTTGTGCCCATAGAGCAGTCAAAACAATTTGGTGTCACTGGTACCAATGGTTTGAGAACCACTGGGATATAGTCTCCCATATTGCCGTAAAACCTATTGGGGTGCCTTTGCTGCCAAGGCTTGGGAACCACTGATTTACATTTTTGCTACTTGAGCATTTAATACTACTTGTCAAAAGTCAAGGGCCACCCTTTTATTTTCAATACACTTTTATTTAAGCGCATAGAATGATTAAATGAAGGAAGTTTTTAGTAAAAATGGGTGCAATATCTTCCTCTGACAGTCCTCTATGCACGTTAAGCATAAAAACAATTCACCGACAACCATGGTGATCACGTGCAATTTGGTTTGCTGACCATAAATTCACATTTTTAATCTGTTTTTACAAACTTCCGTAGAACCTGACAGGTGAAGTAATCGTGCTGATTGACATTCCACATGCAATGGCGACTTTTCGTGAACAGAGTTCACTCTTAATTTGTTTTACAATCAGCAGACTTAGGGTAGTTTCATCACTTGCAAAAACCATGCCACCGAGAAGAAGTCTTGACACCTTACAAAGAATGAGGGCTATAGCGTGGGTTGAAAGTGGTTTATCTGTCCGTGAGGTTGCTAGACGGCTTGCAGTGTCACACTCTACTATCCAAAGAATTTTGGAGAGATTTCAGGCCACAGGAAGTGTAGAGGATCGCCACCGGCCAGGTCGCCCTAGATGCACCAATAGACATGATGACCGGTACCTTTTGTTGTCAGCCCTGCGCCATCGAACAGTGACTTGTTCCACTCTAAGATGTCAGCTGAGACAAACTGTAAACGTTAATGTCAGTCAAAGCACCATTCGCAGACGTTTACATGAATTTGGACTGGCTGCTCGACGGCCTGCAGTCAGAATCCCTCTTACTCCTGCTCATCGCAGAGCCCGTGTTGCTTGGTGTCGCGAGCACATCCGATGGACAAGGCAACGATGGAGTCAAGTTCTCTTCACTGATGAATCTCGCTTCACTGTGTCATTCAATGATGGCAGGATTCGAGTTTGGAGACGACCGGGAGAGCGATTTACTGATGACACAATTCGAGAGGTGGATCGTTATGGTAGGGGTTCTATTATGGGCTGGGGAGGCTTCTACAGACACGGCAGGACCCCACTCTACATCATCCAAGGCAACTTGACCGGCCCAAGATACCAGAACAAAATCTTGAGACCAATTGTTCAGCCTGCTCAGTAGGCCATAGGTGGTAATGCCATCCTCCAAGATGATAACGCTCGACCCCATCGAGCTCGTGTGGTGAATGAGTTTATTCAGCAACATGGGATCATCAGGATGGCGTGGCCAGCTCATTCACCTGACCTTTCTCCGATTGAGCACCTCTGGGATGTCCTTGGTCGAAGATTGTCAACAGATCACCCCCTGCCAATGGATATTGCACAGCTGGCTGCATTTCTGCTTCAGGAATGGCAAGCTGTTCCTTAGGATACTCTTCGGACCCTTGTGGACTCGATGCGTCTACGCTGTCTTGAATGCCTTGCTGCAAACGGTGGTCATACCCGATTTTGAAATGTCTATTTGTCCAATATCTGTTGTGTGACTTTTGAAAAGGTGGGTGACACACTTCACAGCTTCATTGCGTTTGAATGTGTGTTTCCATTTCTTTACGTGACATGTCAATTTGGTATTCAATAAATGCCATTTTGACTGATACCAATTACGTTTATATCAGATTTGTTTTATGGCTTCAACCAAGGTTTTTCTAAGTGGCCCTTGACTTTTGACGAGTAGTATATTTGGATGTGTTCCTGGTCTCAGCCTTGAGAACCATTGGCTTACAAAGTCAGTCAACATATTACATAGTTTTATGGTTATGTTATAAACAGTCATATACCCTGATATTACCATCATAACACATGCACATAAACACATTAAAATACAATCAGTTCAGGATTAAAATATGACAAGGATAATCATGGCTGAAATCATACAGTAGAAATCATTCAGTATAAAACATGACAAGGGTAGTTCGTAGATGAAACCTTCAGTGTACATAGTGCCGTAGCCTCCTGTACAAAATCAAGGACATTAAATGCTGTCACAGTGAAGATGAAAGTACATTTAGAAGTTTGTCCTACAAAAGATACTGACATGATATGCTGCAGATAAACGTATGATTATTATTCATGTTATTCATATAACAATATTAGATCTACTCACTCGCTCAGCTAAGTACCATTGCTGTGTTAAAATTGACAGAGTTCCCTCTGTATTTGCCTTCGCAGGACCACTAGTTGTTTCATGGTATGGCCTGCCGTCTAGGCTGCCGCTTCAAGAATGGCGCCTAAATTCACTCCAGGGTTTGCTGGGTTTAATCTGCCTACGTTAGGGGTGGTGGACCTGAACTATTGTTGACACTTCGTTCCATCCCCAACCACACACACACACACTGGCCGGTACTTGGCATTCTGATACCAGGCGATAAAGGAACTCCGTGCTAGTTGCTGAGGTCAAAAGTCACATAACACTACGACTGCCTACCAGTTTGCTAAAAGTGTAATTATTCCCAGGGGAACACCCATGTTACTACATCACGGTCAAAAGTTCATGGCGAGGAGTCGAAATACTTTTTGCCAGTATGATAGGAAACTCTTTACAGAGCGATACAACAGGAAGCAATCTGATCATCAGAAGAAGTTCCCCCCATCCGACAAGTGTTTCGGCCCGATTACTCCTTTACACTCTAAGGGGGGCGGGCCCACTTGGGTCATGACTCCCAAGCGTCTCAGCTTCCTGTTGTCTTGTATCGAAAATGAACCCATTTCACTTATGGTAGCAACTTTTAAATCCACAACGCCAGCCGCGGAGGCAATTGTGAAAGTAACAAAGAGAAGACAAATTATTCCGTTCGTTCCGTCGCCCTTCACAACTAAGGACACACACTGAGACATTAGCGCGCAGCCGACGAGCTGCGCGCCGCAAGCCACCGAAATTTACCTGACACTCTCCCTATAGTATACATCGCCTGTTGCCCCAGAGTCGCATCTCTTTCACTCGTACACCAAAAAAAAAACTCAGCGTTGTGGACTTAGAAAATTTTTTGGTGTTTTCTGTACCGCAGCGTTTATTGTTACGATGTCCATCGTCCATTGCGGTTGTTCCACAGCCAGCCTGATGCCTTTTCGGCAGTTTCACTAAGCCTCTTCAGTGCCCTTGATCTAGACTGTCCCTTCAGCCCCAACAGTTTCAATAAATCATACACTGATGCAGCCACAAGCCCTCTTGCGCCCACTTCAACCGCCATGACCCTTGCACTGAATCCATCGTGTCTCAGATCCGCGGCCAGATCGCTATACTTGGCCGCTTTGAATGAATGTTGCTCGTCTAATCTGGATTCAAATGGCACGGTCAGTTCAATCAGTATGACCTGAAGCGTTGCTGCAGAATGAAGCACTATATCCGCGATTTTCTGATACACTCTGGATATGCCCCCCGTCCAGGTAGGTCTACCGCCATCTCCCAGTCGTTTGCACAGTCAAGAAGAGATGGTAAACTGCTACCAGGTTTACTCGGTTTGGGGTGTGCTGACTTTCCTGCCCTCAGAAAGTATGTGTTTGCGGTGTCTGGCAGGACTTTGCTATTCGCTTTCATTCTTGCCTGATCTATTGTCGCAGCAAGCTCATTTAGCACTTTGTTATGGCGCCAAGTGTATCACCCTTGCCCTAATGCCACCTTACACGCTGAGAGCACGTATTCAAGTGTCTGCCTCCCCTGGCACAGAGGGCACTGCTTATCATCCGACTTTCCCCATTTCACAAGGTTGGTGGCCGACGGCAGCAGGTCATACATTGATCTAACCACGAAGCTGAGCCTAAGAGGTGCCATATACCATATATCATTCCATGTCAAGGACCTCTGCAGAGCTCCTTCCCATGTGGTCCATTGGCCTTGTTGGACCTGCTGCACTGCTTTTTATGCAACCTCTTATCATTCTCAGCTCCTCGTATCTCCTGAACTACCATGTCTCTGCGCTCCCTGCTTGATGCCTTGGACCACCAGCGGATGTCACCATGCCCAAATCCCCGTCTATTCGTTTGTGTGTATCCGATTACCTCTCTCAGTTTGAGTGACTCTTCAGCAGCATCAACAGCTTCTTCCACTCTCCACTTCCTTCCCGTTTTCAGTGTGGGCTGAATGGACTTAACCACGTCATCAGCTGACTCGCGTAGCATCATTGCAAGCCTTGCTTTTCCAACTTTGTATTCTTCAACAACTGACTTGAAGGGAAGCAGAAGTTTTGACTTTTTTGCAGTACAGTGCTACATCTGACAGACCTGGTGGTACCCCTAGCCATTTTCTCATGAACTTGTTGACCTTCTGCTCTATAGCTTCCACTGTACTTATGCTTATTTCATATATAAGCAGTGGCCACAGCAACTTCGGTATCAACATGAACTGGAGGCACCACAGTTTGAACTTTCCCAGGAGTCTGCTTTGGTTTATGATCTGTAGTCCTCTGTCTGCCATTTCTATTGTCTGTTGCACTGCCTTCGAGTCTTTTAAAGAGGCATCGTACACCCTGCCAAGACTTTTAACAGGTTCCTCAATGACAGTAGGGATTCTTTGGCTGGAAACCGTGAATATGACCTCTGCTATTTTCTCTTTCCTGACTGATAGGCTTCTCGACTTCTTGGGTTTGAAGCTCATTCTGCACCAGCTGACTAGTTCATCCAGGCGTGCTAACATCCTCCGGGCCTGATGTTCATCTGATGTCAGAATTGTTGTGTCATCCATGAATGCTTTGAGCGGTGGCATGTGACACATTCCACCGAGCTTTGGGCCTATAGCCATTCCTTCAGCCGCATTGAGGATTACCTGCATAGCCATGACGAATAGTATCGGAGAGATGGTACATCCCATCGCAATTCCAACTTCAAGGCCAATCCACTTCGTTGTGTAATCTCTGGTTGAAAATCTGACAGAAAACCCTGCGAAATACAGCTTCAGCATTGCTGCAATCTCTTGTGGAACATGATACATTTCTAGGGCCTGCCACAACATCTGGTGCGGAACGGATCCATAAGCATTTGCTAGATCCAACCAGATTACATGGAGGTTTGTTCTGTCAGACTTTGCCTTTTGGATTGCTTCCCAGATCATTGCGGCATGCTCTAGACATCCTGGTGTACCTGGGATACCTCCTTTCTGAATTGTAGTGTCAATGTACCCATTTGCCAGGAGGTATGTAGTGAGTCTTTTCGCCATTATTGAGAAGAATATCTTCCCTTCCACATTGAGTAGTGAGATTGGCCTGAACTGACTGATGTCTGTGGAATTCTGTTCCTTCGGGATGTAGACTCCGTTTGCCTTTCTCCATTCCTTGCTTACGAGTTGGGTTTTCCACGCATTCTTCAGTAAACGGAGCAGTCGTTTGAGAACCTCAGGGCATCTTTTATACACCACATATGGAACACCATTAGGACCTGGAGCTGACTTGCACCGAGCTTTCTGGACAATGCTTTCTACCTCTTGCGCCGTTGGGGGCTTGGTGTTAAATTCAGCTCCTGGCTTACCCGGCCATTTAAGGCCTGCCATGCTGCTGAGCGGCTCATCTTTGCGACCATCTGAATATGTCATTCTAAGGTGTTCTTCCAGGTCTTCTTTCCTGATGTTTAGCGTACCCGACCGTGGCTGCTCAAACAGTTCTTTGGCAAACTTGAAGGGCTCCCTAAAAAATCTTTCCCTATCCCTTCGAGTCTTCCTTCTCTTCCTGCACAACCTTTCCGCTCTACAAAGGGCATTATGTTGGCCTTTCAGGTGCTCCCAAACTTGCCGTAACCCTTCCTTCTCTGTGGCAAAGAAAAAAATGGGAGATCTGATTTTTAGACGAGTGGTGGATTTTCTAGAGAGAAGAGAGCTGGTATGATAAAAGATTGACAGAGAGAAAAGAAGGCGATTTTTACATCGTCACAATTATAAGTATCATTATGATTATCATTATAAGTATCATCATCATTATCATCCTTTTTATCATAACCATCATCATAATTATCAGTATCATCATTATCATTATCAATATCGTCATTATGATTATCAGTATCACCAGTATCATCATTATCATTATCAGTATCATCATTATCACCATTATCATTATTAGTATCATCATTATCACCTTTATCATCATTATCATTATCAGTATCATAATTATCATTATCAGTATCATCATTATCACCATTATCATCATCATTATTAATATCATCATTTTCATTATCAGTATAAGTATCATCATCATCACTGTCATCATTATCATTATCACGATCATCATCATCATTAACATCTCTCAGCTCGCCGTGGAGCACATGTCCTCAACACCACACGCTAAACTCTCTTGTCACATACCACCCGTTGAAAGTCTCTCTTAAAACTTCTTTACCCCTGTCATGTCTGTCTCCATTCCTAACTTCTCGGTGTGTTGTTTGGTTTCTCTATCTTTCTCTTGTCCTGGGGATTCCACAACAGGTATAGCCTTGTAATGCTATAAACAGGTTTTTTGTTTTGTTTTATCCAACAGCAGCATCTTCGCCTCACCTCCAGCTGCCCTTGCATTTGTCTGGTTACTTTTACCAGCTCCACTTCAGTGATCTTGTCATACCATTTCAATATTTCTATGCTGCGCACGCATCCGTTTATGACGGTCTATATCCTTCTGGTTGTGATTTTTGTTGTTTTCTGTGTTTCAGATCCATACAGTAAAACTGATTTTGCATTAGTGTTGAATATTCTCATTTTTGCGCTGGATTTGGTTTCTGGAGATTCAGATTTAGGAGAGGAATACAATGTAATACAGTAAACACTTCGAAAGTTACTAGAAATCTATAAAATAATAATTGTAAATAGAATTTACAGAGCAATAATACAAAAAGCAGACTGTAATGACTATCGTAGAAGAAAAGAATTATGACATTACAGAGATTACCGCTTTCACAACACAGAAGTTAGCGTCAGTAAAGTTGGTGAGAAAATACTTACTTTTTACCTGTTAAGTACGAGTCCTGGCATTGGGAAATACCTCATATGTCCAGTCAGTCTTATTGAATGACTAAAAATTGGAGACCACAAAGAAGACATGCGCATCATCATAGCGGGTATACGCTAGGATTGGGTTGGACACATCCTCAGAAGAGACCCTGGGGCTATTACCAGAACTGCCATACTATGGACTATAGGAGAAAAGCGAAAGCGAGGCAGGTCAAAAGCTACATAGCGGAGAACTATGGAGACAGAGGTGCAAAGCATGCACTACGCAAAAGATGACTGCCGACCGAAAAAAGTGGAGACAATTTGTTGCTGCCCTACAAGACGTCACCAGGCGTGATAGTCACTGATTGCTTTGTCAGTCAGTGGCCAAGGCCCAAAACAGAACAAACATGGAGAACAAATAAAAACCAAGAAGTTAAAAAATTCGAGCATAGCGTGGAATAGTAGTATTGTAATGGTGCGCCAAGGTCACCAACAGGGAACTGATGAACAGAACTAGATAAGTATTAGTGGAACAAGAGATGAGAAGAAGACGCTGGCGATGGATTGGACACTCACTGAGGACACCTGTTGTTAACATTACCAGGCAGGCTGTGATCTGGAATACTCACAGTAAGAAAGGCAAAGGCAGACCGAAGAACACATGAAAAAGAGAACTGGAGACATAAGTGACAATGATAGGAAGACATGTGTCGACCATCATCACAGAGCAATGTTTCAGGGAGATGTTTGGAGGGCTCCCCTTGGAAGAGGGCAGATGGGTGCGCCTGACAGCAGCAAATGGTGCCACCATCCCATATATTGGTCACTTAGTTGTGGATATACAAGTTGGGTGCACAATAGTGAAAAACTGTGGAGTTTATGTTGTCTGGGAGGTAAAAGGATCTAGAAACCAGAAAAAAACACCAGCGATCATAGGTACTAATGTCCTTGTGGAAATCCCAAACATACAGAACATATTAAGATGGGACCCTCCAAGGGATCAGAGGATGATGCAGAAATCAGACTTCACGAAAGTATTGGTGTCTGGGAGAAAGCAAACCCACATACTTGCTCGATCGATCAGGGCCATAACAGTCAAATGCAGGAGAGGAGGCCAGTCAGAAAGAACTTTTCTCTTTGAGCCTAACATAGACTTAGAGCACGGAGGGCTGATTATAAGTCATACATTGACTGTTCTTAGAAGTGGGTCCTATGATATTCAGGCCATAAATGTGGGTGATGATGACTTGTTTTTAGCTCCCGGGACACAAGTATGAGTACTGACAGAAGCTGGGGTGGACTACAGCACATATTTCAGAGTTGTAGGGGCTCAAGAGGTAGAAATGTCAGCAAGTCCGCCATACACGAATCCAGAACAAGAGATGTGCCCAATTGACCTTACCAGGTTTGAGGGCAGTGAGGCTGAAGAGCAGGAAATAAGAGCGTTGTTGAGACGATATGCCGATCTTTTTGCCACAGATGAGACAGATGTAGGATACACGGATAGAGTAACGCACACCATCCCATTAACAGATGACACCCCAGTTAAGCAGCCTTACAGGAGAATCCCTCCTGCCTTCTATAGAGAGGTACAGGATCACCTACAAGGATTGCTTGACAAACAAATAATCAAGGAGAGTTGCAGTCCTTGGGCCTCCCCAATAGTTTTGGTCCGGAAGAAGGATGGTCGGCTTAGACTCTGCGTAGACTTCAGGGCACTCAATAGCAAGACGAAGAGGGATACATTCCCTCTACCCCGAGTAGATGAGTACCTGGATGCGCTAGGAGGAGCAAAGATATTCTCATCGCTTGATCTGGCAAGTGGTTACTATCAAGTAGCAATGGATGAGAAAGACCAAGAGAAAACCGCTTTCACTACCCCTTTTGTACTTTATGAATACACCAGGATGCCTATGGGCTTAGCACCTGCCAGCACCTTCCAGCGATTAATGAAGAGCAGTATGCATGATTTAGTGTTCCAGCTGATACTAGTGTACCTTGATGACATTTTAGTGTACTCCGCTGACTTCACTAACCATTTGAGCCGACTGGAGAAAGTATTCTCTAAGCTACGCCAGCTAGGGCCGAAGTTGAATGGAGAAAAGTGTAAGCTGTGTAGGACAACGATTGAATTCTTGGGGCATACTTGATCAGCAGATGGAATAGGAGTTATGGAAGACAAGGGGAAGGCTATTCAAGAGGCCTCTGTACCGTGGTCCCAGACTGAGTTACGGTTATTCTTGGGATTGGCCAGTTACTACCGCAGATTTGTGCCGGGCTTTGCAAAGATAGCCAAACCGCAACATGATTTAGTAGCTGCGCTCAATCAAGGCATGCAGACTAAAAGATGAAGTAATCACCCATAGGAGAGTTGTGGACCGAAGAGTGTGTTATAGCCTTTGAGACACTGAAAAAGGCGCTAACCTCCACACCGCTACTAGGGTTCCCTAACTTCTCGCTACCGTTTATCCTGGAGGTAGATGCTTCATATGAAGGATGATTAGGAGCAATCCTTTCACTTGTGCAAGATGGAACAAAGAAAGTCTTGGCATATGCAAGTCGCACACTTCGACCCTCTGAAAGAAACTCAAAAAGCATTATGAGGCTCGAACTGCTTGGTCTTAAGTGGGCCATGGCTGAGAAGTTCAGAGGATCCCTGCTAGGATCACAAGTAGAGGTATTTACAGACAACAGGGGTCTGGCCTTCTGGGAGAAAGCTAAACTGGGAGCTATAGAGCAGAGATGGATGGCCCAGATGGCCATGTTTAACTACACAATCCGACATCGGGCAGCGAGAGCCAATGGAAATGCAGATTATTTGTCCCGCTTTCCTATTGAGACCACAGGCGAAGAACTGGAGGATGATGCAGATGTTGCAATAAGTGGCATAACAGCTGAGGTTATCAGAGGGTTTACCCAGATGCCGCATGAGATAGGGTTGATGGCAGCAACAAGCCAGAAAGATACAAGTATAAGTGAAAGGGTACCTGCCGAATCATCTACAGCACCAGAAACCACTCAAGCATTTCCTACCTATTCGCGTGAGGAATTTATAAATCTCCAGGGAGCTGAGGATGTGGTAGCGATGGTTAGGAAGATTGTAGATGATGGCACCAGACCTGCAAGAAGAGATGCTCGAAAAATCCCCTTGGCTTAATCAGAGTAACCGGCTCGAAGGGATCAGATGGATCCAGCATTTGATAGAGTAGAAACTGTCTGACACGTTCAATGCCATACTTAATTCTGATTGGTCGCCATTTATACGTTTCTTAGTCTTTGACTTTTTTTAATTCATCATTATTTCTCTTGTATGCTCCCAATGGAGCATGGAGTAAGCACATCACCTGTTCTTCAGTATCCTGCACCGAAGCAATTACGTGCTCTTGCAACGGTAGTTCCAGCAAACTTTTGTTTTAAATGATACAGCTGCCAGATCCATGTGCAGCCTCATGTTAGTTGTCTCTTATGAGCTGCTTGAGAGAAACCGCAGTCCTACTTTTTATTCTGGGACCATAACCAGGTATTTGACATCTATTGTTGGACAGAAACTAAGAACGTTTACATGAGCTGTATTTAATGTTTCTTGAAATAATTTCCCGAAATTATCATATAGTAAACTGGCATAACCTTTAATTGTAAGCCATTCATTTAGTTTGGTTTGGTGTTAAGGACATCGGATTTCATTACTAAGGAGATCAGGAGGGTGGAGGGGGGGGGGGGGGGGTATGACATCATTAGGACCTACTGGCTCTGAAAAAATATTCAATTAATTATATTCCTTGTGCTGGGAGCGAACCCGGTACCTTTAGAATTGGAGGTGGACCCCACACCTCTGAGCCACTCCGACCCCTTAAACCATTCGTTTTGCTCAAGCGTTTATAAAGCTACTATAAGATTATCTTGAAATGTTATGCTCAGATACAAATGCTATTATGTGAACACACTATGGTAAACTATTAATGTATTCATCACCATCATTCTCTTTTGCGCTCCCTACGGAGGATGAAGCCGCCATGGCAACCGGTCCCGCAAGAAACCTGCACAAAGCAGATACATGCACGTGCAACTGTGGTTTCTGTTGCATCTTCTTTTGCATGATGAGGCTGCCAGCCACATGTAAAACGTCATACTAGTTGACTTGTACGACATGCCGGTAGCTGCAGTCGTCAAATTCTTTCTATTATCTCTTTAGAGACTCCCAACAACTGCGCGGGAAATAGACGCAATCACTCATTAATGACCTATTTTGTGTACAGAATTATATAAGCACTAGTGTAAAAGCCCGTCATAAGACGGGAATTAAATTCAAAAGCACCAATACCTAACGGCAATTTTACTTATTCAGAAGTATTAAAAAAATCACTGTGCATCACCACAGTTCTATAAATATTTTTGAGCACACCGATATATCTTCTTCTTCTTCTTCTTCGTTCTGAAAAGGACGTTGGTTGCGTTGTGTCCGTTTACAGCGAAGCTGCGATATTTGCGCCTTTCGGCCGACACATCCGATTTCAGCACGGCATTTTTGGGACCGGGTTAGCCTTCCCTCTTCGATCCCTACTCACTCAGCCAGACTACAGTGATGCAGCCTGTTTCCAGGACCACCACTTGGAGGTGGAGTAGGGTCTTGGTCAGCTCTGGTTCGCTGACCCTGACGCAAGCAGTCTAGCTATGGGTCGCTAACTGCATTTCTCACTTTTGACGAGTCTTAGGTCCCACACCGATATATGAGCAACAGAGAAAGCACATGTGGCTGTAACCAGTAAAATTCCTGGAAAGACTCTATGGCGATACAGATAGCGTGAAGCTGTCCACTGCTTTATTTAAAAATATTAAAGTAAACGTCTGAAAGTGTACGAAGAAAATGAAGAAGAATGTGGCAGAGGATATTATGAAAATAGATTTCATATATCTATATTTTCTTTCAACTGTCTTCACCAGCTTCCTTATTTCACCTATGCGCGGTTTGTTAACATAAAACCCTCCTACACTCAGAAATCTGTCTCTTTTTCTTAATTTAGCACGCATATTTTATTTTCTGTTCTGTATTTCCTTAGGAATGTTTACCAACAGACCTATTTAGCTAACGTTGAGCCGGTTACCTGTAATTATAAAGCCAGCGATTGGAAATCGTCGTAATAGGATCAAACAGGGAGAGACGGAACGCGTAGAAAGGGGCGACTATTTCAATAGAGTCGTAATTTTGGCTCAGGGGAAGATAAGCTAATGGAGTTGTAACGTATTTTTCGTTAGACAGTGATCAGGGGAAATAATTTGAGTAGAAGGAGTAGATAATTTGGAACCAAGGGGAGACGATTTCTATTATCCCCTTCCCCCTTTCCTTTATCTGGTCGTTCGTGAAACGACGAGATCAAAGACATTGCTCGCCTGATCTTAAGCAGTCCGTACGCCAGCAGAAAGTCGAGAGGGCGGTGAAATGGTGTGAATATTTCGTTTGATTCAAAATTTGAGCAGAGAAATTCCCGTAGGTGTTAAAACTCGCAAAGAAGAGCGACTTTCTGTTTAAATCATATATATGTCTCCTCTTGCAAACTCAATTTATCCAGTACCGACAGAATTTCAGAGAACATCTAGCTTCGAATGCTAAGATCCCTTATAACAGTGGAATTACTTAGTTTTTCGATTGGAGATCGTTTATTTCTTTGTGTGTGGTAAATACAATACTAGAAGTTTGAGTGATTAATTGTTAAGTCCGTATTTTATTTCAATAAGATCTTTCTGTGTAGAGTGATTTAATTGTTAAGTCCGTCATTTTTATTTCACTAGGAGTTTTGTGCAAAGTGACTAGCGAATTAATATAATCTATAGCTAAATTGTTCCGGCTGTTACGCTACGTAAATCTAACTAACTGATATTAACCAGTAAGAGTTATTTTAATCGTCCAGTGAATGCACTATTCATTATGAGTACTGACGAAATATATATTTATTTCTAATTCATGATGATTAAAAATATAAATGACTAGCGCTTATTTCACGGAGACTTTTATTAAACGATTCAATATGAGATAGACGTGTAGTTCTATTCATAGTTAAATAACTGAATGTATGAATATATTATATTTTACGCGGGTTAAGGATAGGATTGAGAATACTAAATTATGGTTAAGTATTTGTATTTTTTCTCCTTTACACAGTATTGGGTCAAACCCAAAATCTACCAGCGGCTTCCATATGAATCTGAGAATAACCTTACAAAAGAACATTTTTACTTGGTATATGGGTCTTCAAGGTAAACCTTCTGGCTTTCGTGTCTACACCCAGAAAGAGACAGAGTACCAACCCAAAGAACATTAAGAATAAATTTTGTAACTGGGCCTATAGATCCATATTTCTTTGTCCCATTTTCATATACATTCAGCCCGTGGTGGCAAAAAAATCAAACATTTGACATAATCAAACTTGTGACATTTTCCGACTATCGATCATTTGGGGTGTGACAAGGCATTTTTGTACTGAGAGAAGTTACCGACCTGACATTCCTATGCACTGGAAATCTCAAGCTATTGACACTGTGAGCACTGTTAAATTTCTTACCTGGTCTAATTAATGTGACATAAACAGAAGTTCTAAATAAAAGTAACAAAGTGAACGTTCCCCGGAGAAGTGGAGTTAATCTGTCTTTGAGGAGCTGGGGTTTTCTTTGCCAAAATAACACTAGATTTGCTGTGTGCGTGTGTCCTAAAGATTGTTCCAGAAGGTGCAAACCAAGTATTAGGTAAGAACGAATGCACGTGGCCACGGTTGTCTGAGAAGAGAGGAAGGATGAATGAATAATTCTCATATATATATATATATATCTTGTAGAATCCAGGTACGCACGTTGTTATTTCTTTTAGTAAAGTTTTTTGTTGTTGCAAATACTGTCCCTTTCAGAATAGATTAACGTATAAACTCTGTTCTTTACTGTAGAGGGAAATCCTAGGCCATAGCGTTGTTAGGTTCGTTTTGAGGGTGTTGAGACTGTCACTTCTGACCATAACGCGAATTGATCCATTTTGAAAACAAAGGAGTCATCAATCAAATAAAACTGCCAACAATGGGCACATCAACGAATGTCAAGACTATTTAAGTTATATCAGTTTATTTGACGATTGCACAGTTGACTAGACGAACATGTTGATAAGAACAACGGACGGTTAACTTTCCACAATACAGTACGTAACGTAGGTTTCATATTTTAAATTACAGTTAGTCCATTCCGTAAGATAATCTCTTTGGTAACGTCAGACTAGTTATACAGTATTTATAACATGGCATCCAAATAACAAATGAGGCAGTTATATTCGATAGGTCATCTTTCATTATCCTATGACCTTGGCAATGACGGAGAACCTTATCAGGTCTTCTATATCATATAATGTTCCAATACTACGTATCTCCTTTTGGTACTGGCCTCTTACTTCAATCAATGTGGAATTACAATAATACATATTCCTGCCAACGACCTTTCGTGGCATTAGCGCTTTGATATAACATATCCTTGAGTCACCTCTCCTTTACGTAGTAAGTATTCTTAACGGCCGAATAATGATACATATAATTAAAATCCTAAGCCAATCCTGGATAATCCTAATTGCAGGAATCCGTCGGATTTAAAATATACATTATACGTTCAAGTAGGACTCCATTTTGGAACCAATACGTTATTTGTCCAACTAGACGTCTACATGAGGAAAAATTACAATAATATAGATATCATACTTGCATTCTCCTCCCGAGAGAATCACAGGTATATAGTTGACCAAGGTCCTCATCTTCTTAACAGACGGACGGTCATATAAAGAATAAATATTCCCGCAACACGGGTTCGAACGCCACAAATCAATGGACTGATTTGGGAACCCAACTTCTACCACCCAGCTATGACGTAGACTCCTGTTTGGCAACACGTGTGGGTGGGGTAACCCATACTCACATTAGTGCACAACCGTGCGCTAAGAAAATTCAAACTCACCAATAATACTTACTATCATGTAAGTCGGTGCGTAAAGTTTATTACAGAGGTAGGACCACATATTAATAAATATGAGACTACCCTCATCTGTAAAAGACTGTAACGGCCTACGAAAAGAACGCTACAAGCGTATAAATCTTTGACTCTTTGGGGGTTAATAACTTTCTTCTAACGGGATCTTGTCTCAACAGAGGGAGGGAGGATTACACCTATGAGTCTATTCCTTTATTAATTTTATTAACCTATGTTTATTTTTATTTGATTGATATTCATAATATTGCTGTTGTAGAATTTCTTTATAGTAAATAAAATTTACATGAAAACTTTATTTACATGTGTTGGTAGCTCGTCCCAAAATATCCCTATTCCATAAATATAATTTGTCACGTCTGTGCGTCTAACTGTCGTCACTTATGTGTGTTTGTGTGTATGTGGTTGATATATACGAGGCGCGTTTTTTAAGTAATTCCCGTTTTAAAATAATAAAAAAACCATCATATATAACAATGATCTATTGCAGCCAAAAGTGGACCACACATTTACATTATTTCTCAACATAGTCACCATTGACTTCAACACATTTTTGGTATCGTGGCACCAGGTTCTTAATTCCAGTGTCAAGGAAGTCTGCCGCCATTGTCTTGAACCATTCATTAACGCCTGTCTGCAGTTCATCATCAGTTTCAAACTGCTGGGATGCCAGCCACTTCTTTAGGTGCATGAAAAGGTGGTAATCACTTGGCGCGAGATCGGGGCTGTAGGGCGGGTGGTCAAAAATTTCCCAGTGATATTTGTGCAACAATTGAACAGTTCGATCTGCGGTCTGAGGTCGAGCATTATCGTGCAAAAACACAATCCCAGTGGACAGGAACCCACGTCTTTTGTTATGGATGGCACGTCTAAGTTTTATCAGTGTCAAAATAAGCATTGGCATTAACTGTCTTTCCACGTTCAAGAAAATCAATAAACATGACCCCTTCTTTGTCCCAGAAAACAGTGGCCTTGATCTTTTTGACAGAAGGTGCTTGCTTAAACTTCTTTGCTTTCGGGGACCATGAGTCTCGCCATTGCATCGACTGTTGCTTTGATTCGACGTTTGTGTAGGAAATCCAGGTCTCATCTCCAGTAACAATGTGGCCCAAAAATTCATCTCCTTCATTTGGATAGCGCTGCAAAAATTTTTGAGCCGAAGCCAGGCGTTTCTGCTTGTGTTCATCGGTTAACATTTTCGGCACCCATCTGGCGGCAGACTTCCTTGACACTGGAATTAAGAAACTGGTGCCACGATACCAAAAATGTGTTGAAGTCAATGGTGACTATGTTGAGAAATAATGTAAATGTGTGGTCCACTTTTGGCTGCAATAAATCGTTTTTATATATGATGGTTTTTTTATTATTTTAAAACGGGAATTACTTAAAAAACGCGCCTCGTATATATATATATATATATATATATATATATATATATATAATATATATATATATATATATATATATATATATATATATATATATATATATATATATATATATATATATATATATATATATATATATATTGTAGCGAGATTTGGTAAACACTTGCTTGGTTGTAGCGCGACACGCCCACGCGACACCCACACACACCAGCGCAAGGTCAGCGCTGCGGTCTTTCTTTGAAGTTGGTAGACAGCGGAAATGTGACTTACGGTTAAAAGCCATACAGTATTACTGAAGAATGAGAAAATAGCTATATAGGAATGTATGGCCGACTTTAAAAGTTTGCATTTACTGGACATTAAATTATTCACTACAGGAGAACGCATGGTTGGAATAATATTAAATAAATATAACTCAACAAAGGAGATAGGCTAGGAATTATATCCAAAAGGATATTATTCAAATATAAATAGTTTTAAAGATAATTAATATTTTTTCACCTTCATCACATCGGCTAAAAGTTAGCTAATAATCTTTAAAAATTTATTACACTAACAAGCCTCAACGGAATTGTATAAAACTTATATGTAATGAAAGCCCCATATGGGGAAAAGGAAATGATATATAGGAAGGAAGGAAGGAGATAAGTGTGTGAGTGACAGAAGAGAAAAACGAGTACAGGAAAAGCACAGATTGTTTCAAATAGCTTCAAAACAGGAGATGAAACTAAAATCTTTTGGGGAATTTGGGAGCTGCTTTCTCGTACGCGCGAGAGACTGAAATATAAAGGACAGAGCGGCGCATTGTAAAATCACACACCAAATTCCAGAAGCCAGAGTGAGAAACTGGAGGACAGCCTCTGCAAGAAAAGTTCTATTTTCACGCTGCATGCAGGGCAGATTAAGTTAAGCCAATACAGTCTCACCGTGAGCTTATTAATCCTAAGAGGGTATGTAAGTTTATTAAAAATATATGTATTACTAATATCATTTTATTTCAGATTTTATTTCTGATTGATTGTAGCAGATATAATAAAAAAGGGAATGACGCTAACCAGAGATAACCTTCACCGGCATTGTCAGGAAGCATAACCATTAATTGGTTAGCCAAATATATTATGGCTAATTCTTGCCTGGAAGCTTACGACATACCAGCAAGTACATAAGTGACTTGACATCCATAAGTGGAAGGCAAAGGTTATATCGTACCCATGTATCATAACATGTGATTTATTCATGTATATTGTTAATTCTGCACCTTATACATTATCTTATCATGCTATCTCTGTAATATACTACCATGATTCATTCATTTACATACAAACACTGAAGACATGGTCGCATCATGAACAGCAGAGGGTGGTGAGATTGTTAGAACAATGGCCACCTATTACTTCTTGTTCCAGGTTTTTATGATCAATGTTTATGATCATTCCTGATCGAGAAACTAAAGACTTGAAGAAGTTGATCCAGCTCACTGAAGCCTAGAGGTCAACCAAACTTCAACACCTTAGTCCCCCGTAGTTATAGGGCGGGCTGAAGGAAAGTCTTCCGTACTCCAGTGTGTCGGAGGAACCTCGAGCAGACGTGGATAAAGTTGAGTTTATATATTTCCATCCAACAAATCCTGTGAGCAGTTCTAAAACGACTTTCTAATGATGAAAACTAGATGGCAAGAGATAATGTGACAAACTTGTTTTATAAATTCAGTGGAAGATAAATCCAAGACTTTTTCTATTAGTTATTTTAATTTGTAACTGTAAATAATCATACATTTTACCATCTTCCAACACCCATTTATCATTACAAGAATATATAGATGTACATAATAAATTGGATAATTGTACTCATTTGACTTGTTAAATTTTTAACTGTTAAATTTTGAGTTACTTTTCTAATTTAATTATAATATCACATAGGGTTACGATAGCGAAGTAGCATCTTATACTTCTGAAGCCTAAATCTATTGTCCAGCTCAGAGTATTCACAGCTGTAACTCACTTGTGATACCAGTGTACTTCTCGGGCACTGGAACTTCATACTTTCTGGAGAGAGATTCTACTTCTGCTCTACCACTACTATCATACTAGGAAAACCTTTCGCTACATTGGGGGCTCTTTCGCGGGATATTATTTTGTATCCTGGGCCACTATCTATGTATTCTTCTATCTTGAGCCACAAATAGTTTGTAAAAATAAATTTTTTTTTTTTGGAAAAAAAATTCTAAAAACTTAGAAATTTGTTTGTAATAGTAGTACCATTGAGTACGAAGTAAATAGGAAACGCTCACAAGGTTTTAAGGATTTGTCTTGTTCAAAGTAATTAATTGATTTTAGTTAAGTTAGTTTGTTAGTGAAGATAAAATTATATACCCTCTGGTAAGTAAGCATCATGGCTGAATTGGTGAAGTTTAGAGCTGCGATTATGCAGGAAGGAAAAGACTTGGGTATGACAGGAGATGCTCTAATTCGATATATCACAACTGAAGTGGATAAATATTTAGATAGAGAGACCAAAAGAATGGAAGTTGAGGCTGAAGCTAAGAAATTAGAGGCAGAAAGAGAGACCAAAAGAATGGAAGTTGAGGCTGAAGCTAAGAAATTAGAGGCAGAAAGAGAGACTAAAAGAATGGAAGTTGAGACTGAAGCTAAGAAATTAGAAGCAGAGAGAGAAGCCAAAAGACTGGAAAGAGAAGAAAAGAGACTAATTTTGGAAGCTGAAGAAAGAAGGTTACAAAGAGCGCATGAGTTAAGTTTAAAGGAACTTGAACTCCAGGGAGCAGCTAGCAATCATGGTGCTAGCTCACCTCACTCTGAGAGTAGCTCCAACCATAGCGCGGCAAAATGGAGCCATGAGTTTCCACCTGGATCCATTTATTGAAAAAGAGGACGCCATTGAGTCGTACCTGGATAGATATGAGAGACTGGCCTCTACCTATGGATTGGAAAAGGAAAAATGGAGCCTTAAGCTATCTCAGGGGTTGAGGGGAGTTTCATACGATGTTTATTTAAAACTCTCAAAAGAAGACCAGGAAGATTATGAAATCTTAAAACAAGCTTTACTGGTCAGGTACGAAAAGAATTCTGAATCTTATAGAAAGAGATTCCGAACTGCTAAGCTACTTCCAGGAGAAAACTATCACCAGTTTTCTGCCAGATTGGAAACTTATCTGACAAAATGGATTAGCTTAGGAAAGTGTCAAGATATAAAAGAAATGGTCATGATGGAGCAACTGAGAGAATCCATGCCTCAAGAAATGAGAAAATTTCTTATGGAACAAGGAGCTGAGAGATTGGAAGATATTTTAACCATGGCTGAAAGATATCAAGCAGCTCAGTCAGAAGTATCAGGAAATAAGAAGAAGCAGGGTGAGAACTTCAAACCTTCACAAAACTTTACCAACTATGAACACAGGGACAATTCCAACAAGAACAAACACAGAACTGATTATAAAGACAAAAACCCTCTAGGATCAGAAAAGAAACCTCCAAGAAAGGAAGGAAAGTGGTGTAAATCTTGCCAAATGAGTAACCACAATACTGCGGAATGCAGACGGAAAAACCCTCCTCATCACGCTGCATGCCTTACAACAGAGAACAAGGGAAGGAAGGACCTGGCAGATAGTCAGAATGACCTCCATCATCCCCCTGTCTGTGAGGAAGTGACCTTGAATGGCACCCAAGTACTGTGCTTATATGATACAGGCTTGGACTTTGACTCAGTAGTGTGCTCTTCTCTGGTGAGTCCGGAACAGATAACCACAGAAACAGTGGAAATCAGAGGACCAGTCAAGGGAGCAGGAACCATGACACTGCCCATAGCCCGAATCAACATAAGATCTCGCTATGTGGAAGGAGAGATCAAAGCAGCAGTGATGGACAACCCTATCTACCCATTAATACTGGGATGTAGATATGTCTTTCTAGGAGAACCTATAAGACCCATAGTGATGGCAACAGTCCAGACCAGGGCAAGCTCTAAGAAAGAGGAGGACACTATCATCAATACTCATCCAGAAGAGATGAGAAAGGCTCAAACTGCTGACAGTACATTGAAGCCTTGCTTTGGCAAATTACCTAAAAGCCATAACCCTCCAGAGAAAGGAGACTTATATATGAAAAAAAGGCCTACTATATAGAAAAGCTGGAACAGGACCAAAAGGACATGGACAGCTTGTAGTGCCAAAATCATACAGGGAGCAGGTTATGAAGCTAGGACATGCTATACCCTTCAGTGGACATATGGGAATAGGGGCCACTGGACAACGGATAGCCTGTCACTACTTTTGGCCAGGGATCACAGAGGACATAAAGAGGTATGTGAGATCCTGTCCAGAATGCCAAAGAGTAGCTCCTAAACATAGGACTGCACCAGCAACACTGGGAGAAATGCCCATCATGGGAACGCCCTTCGAACGTGTTGCCGTGGATATTGTTGGACCCCTCAGTAGGACCAAGAAGAGAAATGCATATATCTTAACCTTGGTCGATACTTGCTCTATGTGGGGAGAGGCAGTAGAAATGTCATCGATAGATTCGAAACATGTGGCAGAGGCACTGTTAACAATATTCACCCGATTAGGTTTCCCACATCAAATATTGACTGACAATGGTTCTCAGTTTAGGGGAAAGCTAACACAAGAAGTATTCAGGTTATTTCAAGCTAGACATTATCACTGTAGCCCGTACCACGCCCCAGGGAATGGTCAAGTAGAGCGGTTCAATGGCACGCTCATTTCAATCCTTAGAAAGTTGGCTAGTGAGAAACCTGAAACTTGGGACACATACTTACCCTCAGCACTATTTGCCTATAGGGAAGTCCCACATAACTCCACAGGATTGGCTCCAGCTACATTGTTGTTTGGACGACCAATCAAAGGTCCACTGGAAGCATTGTTGCGGACATGGACTGATGAAAAAGCAGAAGAAACCGTGACTTCTTCATACCAATACGTCAACGAGTTGACATCTCGATTGAAAACAAGTTGGAAACTGGCAAATGATAACTTGAGACAGGCCAGGAGGAAGCAGGCTGCTTACTACAATAAAACAGCAAAAGATAGGGAACTTGAGGTGGGAGAAAAGGTTCTGTTACTGTTGCCCAGCAGCAATAATAAATTGCAAATTGGATGGCAGGGACCCTACGTCATATTGGAAAAACTTTCCCGGACCAACTATAAGATTGACAAGAAAGGAAAGGAGAAGGTGTATCATGTCAACCTTCTTAAAAAGTATTATGACAGGGAAGCATCAGAAGTTGCCCATATCATGACCCTGGCCATTGCAACAGAAATGCAGGATGAACCAATTTTCCTCCATGGAATACCCCCTATCAACTACGGAAAGCTATGCTCAGGTTAATGTGAGTGAACATTTAACTCTTGAGCAGAGGAAAAAGGTTCAGGAGGTGTTAGAAATCCATGCTGATGTACTCACAGATAAGCCGGGGGTGTACTAATCTGTTAGAGTATGACATGACGATTACTGACCCTACACCAGTTTGTATGCGGACATACCCTATACCTTATGCTAAAGGACAGGCACTCAAGGATGAGATTGATTATCTCTTAAAAGAGAAAATTATTTCAAAGTCTGAATCTCCCTACAGCTCAAGTGTGGTGCTATTAAGGAAGCCTAGTGGTGAACACAGGTTATGCATTGATTATAGGAAACTAAATGCTATCACTGAATCTCAGGTAGACCCATTACCTGACACCAATCAGTTGTTTGCTACATTGAGTAAGGCTCGGTATTTTTCAAAAGTAGATCTAAGCAAGGGATACTACCAAATACCAGTGAAACCAGAAGTTAGGAAACTGTTAGCCTTTAGTACACCGGATGGACATTACGAGTTCAATGTACTCCCATTTGGTTTAAAGAATGCTCCAAGTATCTTCACCAGAATGATGAGGAAATTGTTGGAACCATTACAAAATCCTCATCACCAACTTCATGGATGATATTCTGATTGCTACCACTACATTCGAGGAACACGTAGTAGCACTCTCCATGTTGTTAGGTAGATTAAGAGAAACGGGATTGACAGCACGCCCAACTAAGTGTCATATTGGATGTGAGACATTGGAATTTTTAGGTCACACTATCTCTACAGGGCAAATGTCTCCGGACCCAAAGAATGTAGAGAAAATGAGAAAAGCACCAAGACCACAAACTAAGAAGGATGTAAGATCCTTTGTGTCACTGTGCGGGTTTTATCAGAAATATATACCCCATTTTAACTCATTGTGCGCGCCATTAACCGACTTAACCAAAAAAGGTCAGCCGGATAAAATACAATGGACTGTGGAGTGTGAACAGGCTTATACAGAGTTGAAAAATAAGCTGACAAATAAACCTATCCTTGCCCTTCCCGATCTCACACAAGAATTCGTACTAAGAACGGATGCTAGCAATGTAGGCATCGGAGCAACATTACTACAGCGGGCAGACACACCGCCACATATGCTATTACCAGTAGCTTTTGCCAGTAGAAAGTTAAATACAGCTGAGAGAAATTATTCTACCGTTGAACGTGAATGCCTCGCTTTGGTCTGGTCGATCAACAAATTCGCCCCTTTTCTTTACGGGAAACACTTCATTGTGGAAAGTGATCACCAGCCTTTGATGTTTTTAGCAGTGTCTAAAAAATTAAATTCACGACTTTTAAGGTGGAGTTTACTGTTATCTCCATATTCGTTCAATGTGAGATACATACCAGGACGGGACAATCTTGGACCCGATTTTTTTAAGTAGGCATCCTATCAAAGGAGATATAGAGAAACAGAAAATTAAGGAGGAACTGCAGCATGTGTTACCAAAAAGTTAACCGTGCAGGCACTGTTTTAAAGAAGAGGGCTCTGTAGCGAGATTTGGTAAACACTTGCTTGGTTGTAGCACGACACGCCCACGCGACACCCACACACACCAGCGCAAGGTCAGCGCTGCGGTCTTTCTTTGAAGTTGGTAGACAGCGGAAATGTGACTTACGGTTAAAAGCCATACAGTATTACTGAAGAATGAGGAAATAGCTATATAGGAATGTATGGCCGACTTTAAAAGTTTGCATTTACTGGACATTAAATTATTCACTACAGGAGAACGCATGGTTGGAATAATATTAAATAAATATAACTCAACAAAGGAGATAGGCTAGGAATTATATCCAAAAGGATATTATTCAAATATAAATAGTTTTAAAGATAATTAATATTTTTCACCTTCATCACATCGGCTAAAAGTTAGCTAATAATCTTTAAAAATTTATTACACTAACAAGCCTCAACGGAATTGTATAAAACTTATATGTAATGAAAGCCCCATATGGGGAAAAGGAAATGATATATAGGAAGGAAGGAAGGAGATAAGTGTGTGAGTGACAGAAGAGAAAAACGAGTACAGGAAAAGCACAGATTGTTTCAAATAGCTTCAAAACAGGAGATGAAACTAAAATCTTTTGGGGAATTTGGGAGCTGCTTTCTCGTACGCGCGAGAGACTGAAATATAAGGACAGAGCGGCGCATTGTAAATCACACACCAAATCCAGAAGCCAGAGTGAGAAACTGGAGGACAGCCTCTGCAAGAAAAGTTCTATTTTCACGCTGCATGCAGGGCAGATTAAGTTAAGCCAATACAGTCTCACCGTGAGCTTATTAATCCTAAGAGGGTATGTAAGTTTATTAAAAATATATGTATTACTAATATCATTTTATTTCAGATTTTATTTCTGATTGATTGTAGCAGATATAATAAAAAAGGGAATGACGCTAACCAGAGATAACCTTCACCGGCATTGTCAGGAAGCATAACCATTAATTGGTTAGCCAAATATATTATGGCTAATTCTTGCCTGGAAGCTTACGACATACCAGCAAGTACATAAGTGACTTGACATCCATAAGTGGAAGGCAAAGGTTATATCGTACCCATGTATCATAACATGTGATTTATTCATGTATATTGTTAATTCTGCACCTTATACATTATCTTATCATGCTATCTCTGTAATATACTACCATGATTCATTCATTTACATACAAACACTGAAGACATGGTCGCATCATGAACAGCAGAGGGTGGTGAGATTGTTAGAACAATGGCCACCTATTACTTCTTGTTCCAGGTTTTTATGATCAATGTTTATGATCATTCCTGATCGAGAAACTAAAGACTTGAAGAAGTTGATCCAGCTCACTGAAGCCTAGAGGTCAACCAAACTTCAACACCTTAGTCCCCCGTAGTTATAGGGCGGGCTGAAGGAAAGTCTTCCGTACTCCAGTGTGTCGGAGGAACCTCGAGCAGACGTGGATAAAGTTGATTTTATATATTTCCATCCAACAAATCCTGTGAGCAGTTCTAAAACGACTTTCTAATGATGAAAACTAGATGGCAAGAGATAATGTGACAAACTTGTTTTATAAATTCAGTGGAAGATAAATCCAAGACTTTTTCTATTAGTTATTTTAATTTGTAACTGTAAATAATCATACATTTTACCATCTTCCAACACCCATTTATCATTACAAGAATATATAGATGTACATAATAAATTGGATAATTGTACTCATTTGACTTGTTAAATTTTTTAACTGTTAAATTTTGAGTTACTTTTTTCTAATTTAATTATAATATCACATAGGGTTACGATAGCGAAGTAGCATCTTATACTTCTGAAGCCTAAATCTATTGTCCAGCTCAGAGTATTCACAGCTGTAACTCACTTGTGATACCAGTGTACTTCTCGGGCACTGGAACTTCATACTTTCTGGAGAGAGATTCTACTTCTGCTCTACCACTACTATCATACTAGGAAAACCTTTCGCTACATATATATATATATATATATATATATATATATATATATATATATATATATATATATGTAGGTATACTGTCTGACTAACAAAGTTCTGTTGTAGAGATAGGCTGAATGAGAGGATCTTCCCGAGTCCAGGGACAGACTCTACCTATTTTTCCACCATTTCACTCGTGAAAATCTATTTCTAATCTTAGCTCTCACTGAGTCACCACCGGTTCTAGTTCTATCCAGAAGGGACCAAACTATGTCTTAATTCCCCTATCGAAAATCTATGACAAAGAAGAAGCAGAAGAAGAAGAAGAAGAAGAAGAAGAAGAAGAAGAAGAAGAAGAAGAAGAAGAAGAAGAAGAAGAAGAAGAAGAAGAAGAAAAGAAGAAGAAGTGTGTATAGTCGTTTGCATTACCGGAGAAATTTCAATCTGAGATTCACCAATAATGACAAACATTTGCTTAAAGAAAGTAATTATTAGCTCTCGGAATACGCACATGAGAATAAGATGTTAACTATATTCTCTTCTACACAGGGTTCGGCCACAGAAGTCTAGCTCATCAATCAAAGACGGAATGTCATCTGCTGCTGAAGACAGATGGAGGAGGCACCGCCACGTGACGTCACCCATGTTTACTGGCGCCAGAATGAAAATGATCATGAAACACGTGTGTACTAGTGCCGAAACCTTGACCCAGCTCGTGATACAAAGCATGGCAAAAAGAGAACTTATTCCAGTCAGATTTTTCTGTTCAAAATTCTCAGCTGAAGTCATTGCAAGGATCGGCTTTGGCATTACCTCGCATGAGGTATCCAAAGAAGAATCGGAGTTTGCTGCGTTTTCAAGAAACTTTGCAAAAAGCACACGGTTTAAGGAAATGATAACCGCAGCTTGTTATTACTTCCCGCCAATCGATAGTATTCTAAGGTTCTTAAATTTTGATGTTGACATTATCGATGAAAAGGCTGAGAATTATTTTGTTAGCATACTCAAATCAGCTATAAAAGACAGAAAGAACCAGAGGAGCAGTAGAAATGGTGAAAAAGCTAGAGACATGTTGGACTTCCTCATAGACGCTGCTGTAGAAAATGGAGATCCCAGACTCAAAGACATAAACTCTAAAACGTTGAGTACTGATGAGATAATCGGCAACTCAACAGCTTTCGTTATAGGCGGCGTGGAAACAGTGTCCTTGGCGCTGCAGTCTATTCTTTACTGTCTGGTTCTATATCCAGAAGTTCAAGACAAAGTCATTGCTGAGATTAACAAAGTGATTCCGTCAGGGAAAACCTTGGCCTACGAACATTTGCGAGATCTGAAGTACACAAAACAGGTCATTAATGAGTGCTTGCGATTATATCCCCTTTTCACATCGATATACCGGCTGACAAATCAAACCAAACAGTACAACGGCATAACAATTCCTAAAGGAAGTGCCGTCCAAATTCCTTTAGGCTTAATAATGAAAGATCCTGAAAACTGGGAGGATCCTACAAAATTTGACCCGGATAGATTTTCGCCCGAAAACAAGACTGGACGAGATCCCTTGGCTTTTATGCCGTTTGGTTATGGTCCAAGAATTTGTTTTGGAATGCGATTGGCTCTGATGGAGTTGATGGTTATTCTAGTGTACCTGCTGAAAGAGGTTCGGTTTACACTCTCGGACAGAACAGAACCAAAGAAAGGTGAAAATATCAAGATGGAAACTATTAATAGGGCATTCTTGCGTCCTGTTAAACCGATACAGTTGGAAGTGGAATCGAGAGAGTGATCCAAGACGATATACTTGTTGACATTGTAAAGTTCTACCGCTCCGTTGGTAGATTATTACAAAAATCTGGCCTATGTCGGTATAATGCGATATGAATTAACAAGATAAATGTTTATATTCTGGGATATACGCTAAAACAGCTGACCCACCATTTGTTTGGGTTGAATATTTGCTTCTCCGGTTGAGGCTACAATGTGAATTAAACAAAAATATCACGAAGTTGTTATTAACGGTATAGTCATTTCAAGACGTGTATTTTATCTGGAAAGATGTGTTAATAATACTTTTGCGGTTGTCTTCAGGGTTGAGCAAGATATCGGATAAACAACAGCGATCCAAAAAATACGTGAACAAATGGTCTATACCTGCTGAAGGAAATCCACATACTGTGAGGATCTTCTTTATAAACACTGAGTTCTCTAAAGATATACCTTGATAAAATCCTCTATTTTCAGGTTTCAAAGTATTTGGAAAAAGTACAGAATATATCTAATTGTCCTCTCTGCTTGAAGATGTTTCTCGTAGTTCCATTCTCAGAACAGCGGAAGTTTAAATTAAATGATATTTCACCCAATGAAACAACGATCGTTTTCTATCTTATCATCATCATCATCATCGTGTGACGTATTCTCTCCAGAACGTTGTCTCCATTACAGCTGCTCTGAACGCATCACGATTCTGGGCAAGTCGACCTGCATTAGCCAAAGACGAGTTCAGCCTCTCTGTGATGTCCTGGATCCACCGTCGTCTAGGTCGTCCCCTTCCCCTTTTTGCAGGGACCATGCCTTCCATTACTAATTTTTCCAGACTATTATTTTTTTTATATGACAAAAAAAAATTTCAGCTTCCTTATGGCGATGGTATTTAGGAGCCAATGTTCCTCTACATTTAGTGAGTGCAGTACTTCTCTGTTGGTCTTTTTTTCTATCCAGGGTATTCTCAATATCCTTCTGTAGCATTTCATTTCGAATGATGTAGTCTTTTTTGCAACTGTTTTATTGAGTGTCCATGTCTCGCAGCCGTATGTTGCTACTGGAAATATAAATACTTTGATCAGTTGTAACTTTGTTTCTTTGCTTGTGCCTTTCTATCTTATGCAGTTCATAAATAAAGTGAATATGAGTAAGTCAGCTCATGAATTGTCCATTGAAAGTCAAAAGAAGTACTTTTAATCCTAGGAACAAAGCAGTTTGAAGTGCCGGCGAGTAGGGAGCTGTTCGAAAATTTTCCTACTTTAAACATTCGTTCTATTTTCTTTCCGTCACTTCAAGATCTACCAAAGAACACAAAAGGCTAGAAAGGTTTTCATTGCATTGGGAAACATGGGGATCAAAAGAAATCAGGTCGAACATAAAAAACAGAATGTTCAATTATAGCTCTGAAACATGGAGAACTACACAAAAACAACAACCAAATAGCCAGAGGCGTCACTAGAGGGGTGCGGTGGGTGCGGACCGCCCCGGGTGACACCATCAGAGGGGGTGACACTAAAATGACTGCCTATAAACTTTTTGTGCATTGTTTCAGCAGAAATTTATTATTTTTTTACAAAAATATCCCTGTAGTTAGTTATAACCACAAAAGCATTTTTCGTAAGCCCAGCTTACATGTACTGTATACATATACCTACGTTTTTCCTTCGAATTTTATTGTTTTCTTACCGAATTTTCACTGTAACCACATGGAACTATGTAAATATAAATACATTTAGGCTGTGCGTATGATATTGTAATTTAAAGGTGTAATTATTGTTTAGCTAGTTGTTTAGCAGCAGTCAGAGTAGCGGGGGAAACATCAGGATGGTTTGAGGTGAAAAGGGGAGTAAGACAGGATTGCATCCTCTCTCCATACTTGTTTAACATCTATGCAGAAAATATAATGAGAAATGTTCGGAGTGACCAAGAATGTGAACATTGCGATCCGTTCACAATTGGTGGAAATGCGATTTCAGAACTCAGGTACGCAGATGACACAGTTATTATTTTAAACAGTGCCAAGGGACTAGAACAGTTAATCCTTTCTGTCAAAAGACACAGTGAGGATCAGAACCTTTTTCTGAACAAAAAAAAAACAAAAAAAAAAAAAACAAAGATAATGTCCACAGACAAAACAAGATGTCAACCAAAAATTACCATCAATGATGAGGAAATTGAAAATGTCACAAATTTTGAATATCTTGGCTCCATAATTAACAACAATGGAGACTGCTCAAAAGAGGTCAGAAGGAGACTGGCCATAGCAATGCAGAGGTTAAATAAAATGAAGAACCTATGGCATAACACCAGCAAATTAATAAAAGTAAAACTTCTGAGAACGTGCATCTTTCCGGTAGCAACATATGGATGTGAATCATGGACCATTACTCAAACATTAAAGAAAATTGAATGTTTCGAAGCAAAGTGTTACAGAAAAATTATCAGAGTATCTTGGACCAAGAAGAAGAAAAATACAGACATCCTACACGACCTGAACATCGAGGAAAACTGGCTAATAAACAATATCATGTCCCGGAAACTGAAATATTTTGGCTACATTACAGGGGGCATATACACCCAGAAAAAGACAAAAAAGGTTATTTTTGATTTTCATATAATAATTGTGTTTTAAATATTTATAAGCCTTTTTACTTTGATATTCTTTTTGAATTATGTGTTTATCTGTAATAGTTTATGAGTTATCAATGTTCAAAGAGAATCAGATAAGTGTTTTAACATTTTAAAAAACTAAACTTTAACGAAAACAGGGCTTGCGATTCACAGTTCCGGTGATATTTTCTACAATTTTAAAGCTATAGCCTTCAAATTTTGCACACTTATAGCCCATGTTATCCTTTATGGCATGAACCTCCACTTTTTTCTTACATGGTATAGAAACAGAGATATTGCTATACAAAGTTCTAAATTTGTGCTATTTAAAAGGGTCATATTGCAAGAGCCATATCTACAAAACTCATTGGGGTAGACATTTTTGGGTGGTTCACGCCATAGGTAGGGATGTTATGCACATCATCTGCTGGTTTGGCTTTCTTTGCACCTTTTATGTGAGTGAAATTCATTCCCAGGTGCACTGGGGGTTTTCCTTTCTTTTTTTTTTCATCACTTCATGTTAATTAATTATTTTCACATAAAACATTAAAATTTATAAAGTAAACTTTGTTCATCATAAAATACAATATCTCTTGTAACATGTGGCCAAATTTTATGTCAACAAGTTTGTTAGTTATTTTTCTGTTAATTTTTTAAAAAGATAACCCATTTCTGGGTGGGAGTGCCCCCTTAAACGTCATAGTGGCTTAGAGAGAGCAGTGATGGAGGGTATGGTACCTGGAAGGCGAGGCAGGGGCCGACCAAGACGACGGTGGACACAGGACATTGAAGACACCTTGAACATGACATTGGAGGAGGCAGGAGGGCTGGCTAGAGATCGAGAGTCTTTCAGGCGGGCTGTGATGAGAGCGACGTTCTGCAAAGGACATGCTACATGATGAGTTATTTATGTCACTACTATTGCCATTACATTCAGTGATATACGGGAATTACGATTTACGAGTAACATTAGTACAAAAAAACATTACTAAGGATTCTGTATAGTCTGGTACAGGAGGAGGTCCATGGGGGTAACACCATGAGTTAATGCACTGAGTGACACCAACCCTAGTGACGCCACTGCAAATAGCTACAGACTTTAATAAATAAAATAGAATAGAAGGATTGAAGTCGAATGACAAGATCATCTAATATTGAACTGATGATAAAAACTAGACAAGCGCAGGTGGGACACAAAAAAGAGAAGAAGACGCAGGAGATGAATAAGACACACATTGAAACACTTGTTGATAGCTTTACCAGACAATCCCTTTTCTGAAATCACCAGGGTAAGAGAGATAGAGGAAAACCAAAGAACACTCGGGAAAGAGAACTAGAGACAGATGAAGCTGATGAAGAAGACAAAGAAAGAGATAATGGCAAGGGACAGGAAGACTTAGCAAGGTTGTTTAAGGCTTATGCTCCTTTGGAAGTTGAGTGGTTAAAGAAGAAGAAAGTATCTCTGAGATCGACCGGTAGACCGGGATCAAACTTTTCATGTATGTTTGCGGCAGATTATTCTGCACTGCTAAATATATTGTTGCTGTTACTAGATATATAAACGTAGTTCCATAGCAGACACTGCCGTAGGGGAATGAAGTGTTGGAGACTTCCCTATACAAGGCCCAACATCGAGAGGTAGGATGACCAATTCCCTTCCTCACTGCCTTTTCCTTCCATTACTCAAGAGCAAAGTCAGGTACCCATTTACAGCTGGTTAGACTGGAGTATATACCGTGAATCGAACCCGGCACCTTATATAGTCAAGGTTAATCTAGATCTGGAGCCGCGATAGCATAGTGGTTGGTGCACTGGCTTCCTAGCTCAGTGGTCCATGGTTCGATCTCCAGATGAAGTGGGATTTTTTTAAGGCCACAAACGGCTTCTGGGTCGACCCATCCCTAATTGGGTATTAGAGCAACTTCTGGTAAGGTTAAGGCGGCCGGCGTGATGCTGACCACATCACCCCTATTGTGCCGATGGTCGATAAAATATGGGCCTAACACCATATTCCCAATATGCCTCAATGGGCGTGTAACAGGATCCTTTACCTTACCTTTTAATCTAGATCTAATCCAAAACTACCAATAGGAAGTAAAACTAAGACAGCGTAGTTCCTGGGGGGTCTTAGAAGAGATTCAATACCATAATACCAGCATAAGTACTTCGGTCGGTCGGTCGGTCAGTCACATTTTGCACACCGTAATTTGCGCATTATTTCTTTTTTCGAGAAAGTACATTAACTTTCAACCACAGCTAAGGGAGTGCAACTGTGGTTGAAAGTTAGACAATAATTGTATTGTTTCCCCTTATATGTACTCTCCCGAAAATAGAAAAAGTGCGCAAATGAAGGTGTGCATGAACAGTTTGATTATGGAAAGAAGCCAACAACACGATTGATAAACAGTACATGAACTGGAGTTTTGTCAAACTTCAAATGTTGTTCTCAGAGGCAGTAAGTCGACCATGGCTTCTCAGAGGCAGTAAGTCGACCAGGGCAAGATTTTAAAAGATGCACGAACAATTACGAGACATGTTGTCATAAAAGAAATGTTAGTTATTTAGTCAATTTACGGTCCATTAGATCATTATATTGCTCCACATGTCATTTAGATAAGGTTACTCCATGTCTTCATATTTAATACATCCATATAATTTTCACTACAAATATCTAATCACGGTCGCCTGCAGTGAAATGACCACAGTAGTGATAGTACCGTCTGTAATACATGTAACAGAAACAACATACTATAATTAATAACCTGTCAATGTTGACGGGTTATTGCTAGTAAATAAAGAATTAACCACCGCACCCTCATGCATGTCGTACAAGGCGACTAATGTGAGGTTGTGTATTTGACTGGCAAACTCATCATGTAAAACAAATGGCTACAGAAACCAGTTCGGTGCAGGCTTCCTGCAGAGGCACGAGCTATTGTGTTGTCTCCATGCTCCTTAAGGAGCGCAGAGAAAAATTACGATGATGATGATGAATCACTCGATTTTGCAGTGGTCATGTTTGTATCAATTTATTTTGCATGATGAGGTTTTGCAAGCCACACGCATAACTTCCAGTAGTCTTCAATTACAAGATACTCGAGACAACCGTGGTCAAAGAGGCTATACGACTGTGGAAAATGGGAGGAGGGGTGGTGGTGGTTGGGGGGTGGGGGGAAGAGAAGGACGATAAGAAGGACAATAAAATATATACAATGAACACCTTTTTGTATGTGTACTTGATTCTCATTCGCAGTTTGGCTTCCTTTGAAAATTTAACAATACCTTATAAGAGCCTTCCATGCTTTGCTTTGCAACTCTTTCTGTGACTTTTTGTCTTTTGTATGTGTGTTATATTATCTTCTTCTTGTGTGTGTATTTCGTTTTTTTTTATACTTGAGAAACAGACCTTGTGCTCTGATATAGGCTTCCTGCCAACTAACCAGCTGCATTAATTGTCACTTGCACCATCAGGAGAGAAACAATGCAATACAACCTGAAGAAATTCTAACGAATACAGAGCATAACATGACGTAATACAGTATATAAACAACGCAATACAATGAAGGGAAACAGTGAGCATGTGCTGCTTGGCGTAGGAGACACTCTTACGTTCACACATGTTTGTTCTCCGCATTTAGAGAAATTCATCTGAGTAACACGAATTAGCCTCGTGCATTTCTTGATGGTTTTTTAAGAGACAAAGAAAGAATGCGCAAACTGTACCTTAACTTAAGACATATCGTACAAGCAGGGCTGGATCTAGGCATACGCTAATTAAGTTACAGCTTAGAGCCTCACAGTCTGAAAGGGGCCTCTCTTGCTAAGTTCAGTTGTTGTTACACGGCCTTATTCTCTGTTATCAGTTACCAAATAGGCGTCCAGAGCTTGCTGTAGCTTAGGGCCTCACCATGTCTAAATCCGTCCCTGATTACCTGGCGGCAAACATGAGGTTATGCCTGGGACTGGCAACATCATCTTGTAAAACTAATTGCCATGGGAACCACCACTGCTAGAAGATGGCTGTATACCGCTCCACCTATGTCCCAGTCTTGACATATGGATGCGAGTCATGGGCAATGACTACAACCCACAAAAGCCAGATCCAAACCTCAGAAATGAGGTATCTGAGGAAGGTGGTTGAAGTAACAAGAAGAGACATGGTCCGCAACCAGACGATACGTCAAGGCCTTAAATCCTACCCCCTGCAGACCAAAGTAGAACAGTCCCAATTAGATGGTTTGGCCATGTCTGCAGAATGGGAGAAGATCGGATACCACGACAAGCATGGGAAACAAAGAGCCAAAGATCCAGACCCCGAGGACGACGCAGAGTCCGCTGGGAGGACAACATTAGACAATCTTTGAAGGACCGAGGACTAGAATGGAACCAGGCCAGGAGGAAGACAGCCGATAGGATAGTCTGGCGCTCTCTCTTCCAAACCTCTACACCTCACGGTAGAAGGGGAACGACTAAGTAAGTAAGTACCACCACTGCAAGATCATGTGATTACTTCATGCAGGTTTTCTACATGAGGACCAGCTACAGTGGTGGCCCCGTGCCCTGTAAGGAGCACTGAGGCAAATGATGATGTTGACAGAATTATAGTCGCTGCGGTTTCGCCAAATCATTCTCTGTGCCAAGGGAGAGAACAACATATTTTATATCCAGCAAAACATTTCAACGGTTGTCTTCCTGGAAAGAGAAAGAATTAAAAAAACCATGTCTTTAATCTTGGCTACCACTCTTTAATTTCTTTACGCATCCACTCCTCCCAGCAAAAAAATGCCAGTTTGTTTGTTTGTTTGATTTATTGAGTTATGTGTGTGTGTGTGTGTGTGTGTGTGCGTGCGTGCGTGCGTGTGTGTGTGTGTGTGTGTGTGTGTGTGTGTGTGTGTGTGTGTGTGTGTGTGCGTGCGTGTGTGTGTGTGTGTGTGTGTGTGTGTGTGTGTGTGTGTGTGTGTGTGTGTGTGTGTGTGTGTGTGTGTGTGTGTGTGTGTGTGTGTGTGTGTGTGTGTGTGTGTGTGTGTGTGTGTGTGTGTGTGTGTGTGTGTGTGTAACAGCGTTCATTAAAATTATTGAAGTAATTTACTTTACATATTTTTCAGTGTAAAATTGTGTGAATACATTTGAGTAGTAGTTGCAGTATCAGTAGAAGCGGTTGTAGCAGTAGTAATAGTAGTAGTAGTAATATTAGTCGTCGTCGAAGTAGTAGTAGTCGTAGCAGGAGTAGTAGTAGTCATAGTAATAGTAGTAGCAGTATCACCAGTAGTAGTCGTAGAAGTAGTAGCAACAGTCGTAGCAATAGCAGCAGTAGTACTTATCATAGTAGTAGAAGTAGTAGTAGTAGCAATAGTCATAGTAACACAGTAGTAGCAGCAGTTGCAGCCGCAGTAGGGGCCGTTCACAAATTACGTAACGCAAATTTTGGCATTTTCATCCCCCCACCCCACCCCCCTCTCCCTGTTACAATAACGTTTGAGAAACAAAAACGCACCAAATCGTAACATCTCCGCAACCTCCCCCCATTTAAAAAAAAAATTATTATCTGCGTTATGTAATTTGTGAACGGCCCCATAAATAGTAATTGTAGTTGTAGGAATCGCTGAAGCAGTAGTAGTAACATTAGTAGCAGAAGTAGTAGTAGGAGCATTAGCAGTAATATCATTATTGGCTGTTGTTGTTGTTGTTTTTGTAATGAATGAATCAATAGCCTGTAAATCCTTAAAAAAAAAAAACCATACCAAACACAACACTTGGAAACAAAAACATAAAATACACTAGACAACAGAAAAAAAAAGAACGAAAGAATGAAATCTTTATTTCATCAGGGTAAAGAAATAGGAGCAACCCTAGTGTGTCGATGGTCAAGAAAATACGGGCCTAAAACCGTTGTCCCCAATATGCCTCAATAGGCGTGTAACGGGATCCTTGACCTTACCTTTACCTTCACGTTTGCTTTCATCTCCTCCTTCCATTATTGTCTTTAATAATAATAATAAATTCTTTAAGCACCAAACACGGCGCATAAGGCAGAAATCAGTGCTCTCCAGGTTGTTCGTTGTGACGCCACTCCTCTTAGCTCTTGCACATTGTTTAATCACAACGTTCTTGTTAATATCTTTACTTGTCACAACGACCCAGTGAAGTTAACATGACATGGAAAGAATGAATTAAATAATGAAACAAAAGAATGAAATGAACACAGGAAAGGATCGTCAGGACTTCCCCAGCAGAAAGAGCTGAAAATAAGTTTTGGCGGGTTAGTTGCTCATAAATATAGAATAGTCCTTTTTAACAACTGGAACATAACGGACAATACATATACAATAAATAATACGCTTACATATTAAAATTATGACATCGCATCAAATAAGTTCTAAAAGCGTTTGATAAAAATAGCAAAGTGGAACTTAGTAAAAGAACAGGATACATTTCAGCTGAATTAGAAGAAAAAGAAGGGGCAGCAGAAGAAGAAGTAGTAGTAGTAGGTAGTAGTAGTAGTAGTAGTAGTAGTAGTAGTAGTAGTAGTAGTAGCAGTAGTAGTAGTAGTAGGAAGTGAGGTAAAGTCGTTAAAAGTGGATAGGACACATAACAAGGAAGTCTTATGGTGGATTTTTCTCCTCCTTTCTTCTCCAACGTTTACCTTTCAACGCCACAAGGAGCATAGGCCTTCGACTAACGTATGCCAAGTTTTACTGTCTCGTGTCATCCGCTTTCCGCGTCTTCTTCACCCCCTTCATGTCTGTCTTGAGTTATTGTCTTCGTGTGTTTTTTGATCGTCCTCTACCTCTCGTACCCTGGGAATCCAGAACACGGATTTGTTGGTAATGCTGTCAACAGGTTTTCTTAATGTCTGTCATATCCATCTACAGGCTAGCAAAGATAGACGTAGATAGAGAGAATGCATCCGTCGTGTATACAAGCAGCGAGCTTAAAGGGACAGTTAGCATTCACACTCTTTGACATATACTGAGGAAGAGTGAGCACCTATGGGTTTGCCCGGAGTGCAATGATGTCGATTCTGTTCAACAATAACAGTAACGATCTTGTCATACGACGTCAATGCTTCTGTTGTACGCAAGCGTCAATTTATGAAAAAGTAGCTTTATGGTTATCTGGTAGATACCAAAAAAAAAAAAAAATTATTGTTGTTCTTCTTCTTCTTCTTCGTACATTCTCAGACATCTATTTGATCTTCTTCTTCGTACATTCTCAGACATCTGTTTGAATATTTTCAAAGAAAGCTTTTGTCAGCTTCAGTTTATTTGCTTCGCCAAAGAGTTTTTTTTTCCCACAAATGGTACTGGTGTCGGCCATATGTGCTTTCTATGTTCCTGATATGTTGGGCATCTTTCAAGCAGAAGAATGTTCAGCAGTCATTTTATCAGTGCCACATTTACACTCATCAGTAGTTCTATCTTTAGCTTGTTGAATAGTTGATAGCCCAACCAGTTGTGGCCCGTGCGGAGTCTGAAGATTTATCACTTGTTCTCTTCTGCTGAGCTGGTAATATGCCTCATTTTGTGTGTGTTCTAGATGCTCTGGATCCCATTTGTTTATGTATCTCATAAAACCCTTATGCGCTTCTTGTTCCTGAAAACCGAGTTTAGAAGAAATACAGAAAGCAGCGGTTAACTCGTGGAAAATATATATGACAACAGATATATAGAACAAGAATAACCAACGAACAAGTTATAGAGATAAACCCAGATTTTCTTCTAAAAAAAAACCTAGAAATACCCAGATTATTTTATGCATCAAATACACAGGATAGACGATGCTTACACAATCTTTTAGTGCAACTTTAGCAAAAATAAGCTGTGTGCTACCAATTTTTGTTTATTTCTTCATTTGTATTTTATTTTTTATTACCAAAAATTCACAATTATATTAAAATGATTTTATAAACACCCTAATATATGAACTCTTGAAAATGAGATATTTTATCAATAACATACTTACAGTAGTTACATTAACAAAATGTTGCTCCAATCAAATATAAAATGTTAGTTGTAACATGTTACAGTTGAAAATTGTCACTTGTCAGCGACTCGGCATCCATGTCGACAACTTCTCCTTCGTCAAGATCATATGCATGAATTGACAACGTGGAATCTTGACTGTGGAGTTCCAAAATCTTTGCATATCTCTGACGACAACGTCCTTCACGCACATCTTCAACCACGCTTTTACTCCTCATCAACCATGTGGTGAAGTGAGATGTTATAAATATTTATAGGGGACTTAGTGTACTGACTGAGATCAGCTGTGAAGGTATATATATCTAATAAGAGTAGTGTATTATATATAACCTTGCTTGCTGCCACATATGTATACCTCAGTCAGAATTATTCTGGAATAGTGTGATGACTACGTTGTATGTCTAGGGTATGTGTATGATGAAGTGTAAGTCATAACAACAACAGACAGATAAACAATTTAATTTATTCCACCACACTTGACAACACTGTGACACTCACATACATATAACACTCTAAAGGATATCTTAAAGGAGTCACTGATAACTTTTCAAATAACAATATGTATTCATTGCTGTTATGAATGAATATGTGTCCTGATTCAAATACAAAGGGAACCAGGAATCACAATCAATTTTACTTACAAGTTATATGTACAGAATTTATCAATATGAATATGGTAATGACATATATTATTAAAAGTATCCTATGTGTGTCAGTTGTGTAGTAGTAATATGAGGTAATACTGGTTTTGTTTTGTTCAAGCTCTGTTGGTATTTGTCATCATGACTTCAATAGTTTGTCTTCATTGGAACTATTATTGGAGATGTTCTCAGTTCCTGATATTAAAACAATTTAATTCCCCTCTTAATGTTATTTTTACAAGGTTATTTTAAGCTGGGGTACATAATTTTGAGCTCAGCTGGCCACATCAGCTTATCTTGTGTGATGGCGGCAGGTAAAGACTCCTCTGCTCGATTTCTCCCCTGGGCTCTGGAGACACCTCACTGATAGCTAAATGGACCAAGGAGTATGCTGTCCGACTCTGGATTCAGCAAAGCTCTGACCAGGTGCTGCTCAATACCATCAAGACCACGGTCCCTGAAAACAAGAAGGATGTACCTTCTACTTCATAACTAATTTATACTCTCTTTTTACACTGAGCACAATACATCACAAACATTGAGTTCAGAGCGTTAGGCCAACTGTCAGCTTCATCTGAAATACTTTATACCAGTATTTACCTCCTTAATGGTTACTTACTACGCCTCTGCACTTCCAGCATTATTTCTGTCTAATCAATAATCTAGGTGTCAGTGTACTGTTTGGCCATTCCATGCAGTTTTACTTTCCTCCGACACCTTCTGTTCAGGCTGGAGCATTATAGGCTTTACATCATGTTTGCTACTGAACTACACATATATACAGGCATAAATTAACAATTCACATTCAATTTTCATTAAAAGATACTGAATGTTTCAAGCTTACCACAATTCATGGAAACAAACACAGATACGTTGATTAGCAATGAATTCTGGCACAACTACTGGCACAAATTCCCATCTGCTTATGTTCCAGGCTTTTATTTAGCAAAAATATGAGCTGGCTTCAACGCACTGTTGCTTTATCAAGCTTATTTGACTAGTGGTCTCGAACTAACGCTCCTAAGTGAGTATATCAGCGAGTCTAGCCAATGGAGCCACGTTTCGACAAGGGTTTGAAAAAATTTTAACTTCCTACGTCTCCCCTAACAACCAAAGATAGTATTTATAGCCCGACTAATCGTGTTTAGCCTTACATATCATTCCAGCCAATCAGTTCAAATGTAACTTGTGGCCCATTTCCCGTACAATGGTGGTGTAAAAAAAAAAATCTACCACTGAGCGATTCTGATTTTGGGTGTTGTCTGACAGCACCATCATTTTATTTTGGCTATAACTTGTTAATTCCTAGACTATTTGCATAACGTTGTACATATTCTTTGTCAGCAAACCCTAAGGAACCCAAATATATATATATTTAATAGAGCTAAGTGGCTGCGTTCAAAATATGCAATTTCTTCTACCTCCTGTTTCGAAGATGTGCTGTCTGGGTACTGTAATGTTTTCAAACGTAAACCCATATAATGTTATCTTTTCTAATAAGCGTTTCCCAGGTTTTTTAAAACCTAACTCTGGGAAGGGTAGTGAATTTATCACTGTCCGTCTGAAAAAGTTAGTGCATGTGGCCTTACACGCGTGATAGTAGTAATTGTGTATCGCGCGACGCGTGTTTTGTGTTGCACGTGTTCGGCTTTATGCCTCTCCCTTCTCTCTATCCTTTAGTCCATCTGTCTTTAGTTACGCCGTGTATAAAATGGAATGAATGAAATATTAAAATTAGGTCATTGTTCAGCTTGGTATCTCAATGTTTTTCCAAGAAATACAGCACACGTTTCATTGAAGAAAGCGGGTAATAATATAGTAAGCTTTTACTATCAACGTGAAAGCGTTACAATTTGCAGACGAAGCATAAAACAAAGGGGATTTCGAGTACATTCCTTGTGACAGCACTGTTATTTTACCATTGCTCTTTTCTTTATTAGATTGATTTGTTAGGCTTTATATTTACCTTTTAATTTATATATGTGGATTAGAATATTCCACGACATCTCCCCTCTTAAAACAGACATCCCATGTCAGTCCTTTATTCTATATACACATAGATAAATGTAAGTCAACTTGACTTTACTCTGCTGTGGTGCTATCATGGTTTTATGTAGTTGGGTCCATTCAGAGTAGGCACTACTCATGAAATCTGCCTCAGACTTCTACAACCAATAATATATTTCGGTTATGTTACTTAACAGCCGCAAGTGTGAGTGCTTGTCTTAATGCTGCTTCGCAACCCGTATTCACCATTTCTCTTCTCTGAGTCTGCGCAATGACATGTCCAGAGAACATTATATTTCCCTCAAAATGTACGTTATGAGGAGATAACATATACCTGGTGATAGCAGAGTTTTCGTAGTGGATCCCATAATCTTCTTATTTTCCTGTATGAAACATTCGGAATATCCTCAATCAAAGAGGCAACTCAGGGATTCATTACGTTCCTCCGAAATGTTTACATCCAACAATTTTCTCATCATTCTAGAGAAGACACTAGGCGCATTCTTCAATCCAAATGGCAATCTATTTAACTCATAGTGTCCTTCTGAGGTACTAAAAGCTAGGTATGGTCTAACCTCAGGCTTTACTGGAATCTGATAGTATCCTTTACTCAGATCCACTTTTGAGAAATATTTAGATTTATTTAGTCTGGCAAACAGCTGATTTGTATCCGGCAATGGATCCACCTGTCCTTCTGTAATAGCATTCAGTCTCCTGTAATCTATACAGAGTCTATGTTCTCCAGAGGGCTTCCTTAAGAGTACAACACCGGAACTATACGAAGATTCACTGTGTGAAATAATTCCTTCCTTCAATAGATAGTCTATCTCTTCCTTCAAAGCTTTCTCCTTAGCAAACGGAATCGAATATGGTTTCATACAGACAGGTGTGGGGTCTATCAGTTTCATATCATATTCCAATAGGTTTGTATGCCCTGGTCGGTCTGTTAACACCTCTGCATGATTATTTAGAACCTGTTGCACTCTCTCTTTCTGAGTTTTCGTTAAATGTGTACTGATTTTCACCTGTGCTGCTGTCTCACAGGGGTGTAATGGATACTCAAATGATGAAAGTGGTTCCTTTTTCATCTCCATGGCGATGGACAAGGTCAACAAGTGTGTCTCCTCCTGATGTTCTCTTTCCAAATATTTCTTCAGGAGGTTCACATGATAGATTTTTTCTTTCCCCTTCTTATCTATCTTATAATTTGTTCTAGATACCTTCTCTAAAACTGTATATGGACCCTGCCATCCAATTTGTAACTTATTCTGACTCCCGGGCAAAAGAAGCAGTACTTTCTCTCCCACAGCCAAATTTCTGTCTTTCGCCTTCCTGTTATAATAGGCAGCATGTTTCTTCCTGGCTTGTTTCAAATTTTCATTGGCAAGTTTCCAACCAGTTTTTTAAACGAGTGGTCAGCTCATTCACATATTGGTATGAAGATGTAATGTTTTCCTCTGCCTTTTCATCAGTCCACGTTCTTAACAAAGCTACATATGGACCTTTAATTGTGTGGACCTATTTGTCCATGCACCGGTATGGTCTCTTCCACTCGAAGCTTTATAGTGATGATTTTTCCTCCCAGAATTATCATTCACAAAACGACCGCTACCAATTTTTCTTTTGGGGCTTTCTCCCCACTTAAAATTCTTGATGAGAGATTTCCTCTCTACATCCTCTTCCTCCAGTTTGTTTAAGTCCGATTGAGGGATTTTCGGCTTATCCTGGGGTAAGACATCTTTTTGCACTCTCCGCATAGTGGCCATTGTAAAACAGTTAAGTGAAGCTTGTCCGTGAAAAGGGGCTTCCCATTCCATTTGGTCCACTTTATCAAATCTATTTTTCTTTTTATTATCAGGCCTAATTTTGCCCCGTGGCGTGTCCAGGTCCTGATCCATGTTCCCACTTGTGGGTGTTCCCTCATGTGCTATGCTACACCTTTCTACAAAATTCTCAATGTCCCATCTTGCTTTGGGCCAATAATAATTGTGAGCCACCTTTTGAATGATGGTACCTATCTTCTCATGGTCCCCATCTGGTTTCACATGTAGGCTCCTTATTAAGTCTGCCCTATATCTTTTAGGAAGTACCAGTTGTCCCTGACCTTTGGATCTAGCTCCAGTCTTCCTATACATCAACTTGTTTTTCATGTAAAAATCTCCCTTGCCTGGAGTTGTATGACAAGTTGACAATTTTCTGAAACAAGGCTTGAGTGTTTTATCCCCAGCCTGTGCCTTCCTCATCTCTTCTGGAGTGGTATCCAACATAATATCCTCCTCCTGTCTTGAGGTCGACCTGACCTGAAGGGTTGCCATATACACAGGTTTCCTTCTGCAACGGTCAGTGTCATGATTGTCCATCTGACAATTCTTACACCACCTTTTTCCTTGGTTGAAAGATTTTCTTTCATCATATTTCCTTTCATCGAATTGTGGGAATTTATTTTTATTTTCATACCGTGGCCTATCAAATTGGTGCTTACCTTTATTTTGATCCTTAGGATCAAATTTATTAAAGTTCTGTGGTGCCCTAAAGTTATCCCCTTGTTTCTTTTTATTACCTGTTACCTCTGCTTGAGCTGCTTGATACCTTTCAGCAACATTTAGCAACTCACCCAGCCTCTCTGCACCTTGTTCCATGAGAAACTTTCTCAGGTCTGGAGCCATGGACTCTCTTAATTGCTCTATAAGGACCATTTCCTTAAGATCTTGGGTTTTCCCCAGAGAAGTCCATTTCTCCAAGTATGTCTCTATTCGTGCAGAGAACTGGTGATAGGTTTCACCTGACAGTAGTTTAGCATTCCTAAATTTTTTCCTATAGAATTCTGCATTCTTTTCATATCTTAACAAAAGAGCCTGCTTTAGCATGTCATAATTTTCCTGATCACCTCTGCTCATTTTTGCAAAAACTTCATAAGCTGCCCCACGAAGTCCTTGAGATAACTTTAAGCTCCACCTTTCTCTCTCTAACCCATACGTGGTAGCTAATAGTTCATACCTATTTAGGTAGCTCTCTATATCATCGTCTTTCTCAACAAAATGATCTAAATGAAAATTCATAGCTGAGGTTGAGGCTCCTTGGCTAGCAGTGGCATCAGAGGCAAAGGGACTGGCACCATTTTCAGGAGCATGGCCCTGAAACTCAAACTCCCTTAGTCGTAACTCATGTTCCCTTTGTAATCTCTTCTCCTCCTTTTCTGCTTCCCTCTCTGCAGCTAATTTCTTCTCTTCCCTTTCTGCAGCCAATCTTTTGTCTTCTCTTTCTGCCTCCAATTTCTTAGCCTCAGCCTCAATCTGCAACCTCTTAGTCTCAGCCTCAGCCTCAAATTGTAACTTCTTAATTTCCCTTTCAGCCTCTAACTTTCTTTCGGCTTCAAACCTTCTTTCTTCGCGTTCAATAAATTTGTCACATTCCGTAGTGACATAGGCAACCATAACTTGCCCATCCAATCCTAACTCCTTTGCAGTCTGAACAGCAGCAGATCGAAACTTGGCCAGGTCCGCCATTGTCTATCAGGTAAGTTTATACAATGTCTAACCAACAATTTAATCTCTAACTATATATCTAATGGACAACACAGGCACCGTGAGCTCAACCTTATTTAATTCCACCCAAGGATACCTTTTAATTCTTATATTCCCTGAAGTGAATTACCCCCAATATTTTTAATAGGGAAAGATTCAAAATCCCGGACGAGCGAGACCCCAATATATGTGGTGAAGTGAGATGTTATAAATATTTATAGGGGACTTAGTGTACTGACTGAGATCAGCTGTGAAGGTATATATATCTAATAAGAGTAGTGTATTATATATAACCTTGCTTGCTGCCACATATGTATACCTCAGTCAGAATTATTCTGGAATAGTGTGATGACTACGTTGTATGTCTAGGGTATGTGTATGATGAAGTGTAAGTCATAACAACAACAGACAGATAAACAATTTAATTTATTCCACCACACTTGACAACACTGTGACACTCACATACATATAACACTCTAAAGGATATCTTAAAGGAGTCACTGATAACTTTTCAAATAACAATATGTATTCATTGCTGTTATGAATGAATATGTGTCCTGATTCAAATACAAAGGGAACCAGGAATCACAATCAATTTTACTTACAAGTTATATGTACAGAATTTATCAATATGAATATGGTAATGACATATATTATTAAAAGTATCCTATGTGTGTCAGTTGTGTAGTAGTAATATGAGGTAATACTGGTTTTGTTTTGTTCAAGCTCTGTTGGTATTTGTCATCATGACTTCAATAGTTTGTCTGCATTGGAACTATTATTGGAGATGTTCTCAGTTCCTGATATTAAAACAATTTAATTCCCCTCTTAATGTTATTTTTACAAGGTTATTTTAAGCTGGGGTACATAATTTTGAGCTCAGCTGGCCACATCAGCTTATCTTGTGTGATGGCGGCAGGTAAAGACTCCTCTGCTCGATTTCTCCCCTGGGCTCTGGAGACACCTCACTGATAGCTAAATGGACCAAGGAGTATGCTGTCCGACTCTGGATTCAGCAAAGCTCTGACCAGGTGCTGCTCAATACCATCAAGACCACGGTCCCTGAAAACAAGAAGGATGTACCTTCTACTTCATAACTAATTTATACTCTCTTTTTACACTGAGCACAATACATCACAAACATTGAGTTCAGAGCGTTAGGCCAACTGTCAGCTTCATCTGAAATACTTTATACCAGTATTTACCTCCTTAATGGTTACTACGCCTCTGCACTTCCAGCATTATTTCTGTCTAATCAATAATCTAGGTGTCAGTGTACTGTTTGGCCATTCCATGCAGTTTTACTTTCCTCCGACACCTTCTGTTCAGGCTGGAGCATTATAGGCTTTACATCATGTTTGCTACTGAACTACACATATATACAGGCATAAATTAACAATTCACATTCAATTTTCATTAAAAGATACTGAATGTTTCAAGCTTACCACAATTCATGGAAACAAACACAGATACGTTGATTAGCAATGAATTCTGGCACAACTACTGGCACAAATTCCCATCTGCTTATGTTCCAGGCTTTTATTTAGCAAAAATATGAGCTGGCTTCAACGCACTGTTGCTTTATCAAGCTTATTTGACTAGTGGTCTCGAACTAACGCTCCTAAGTGAGTATATCAGCGAGTCTAGCCAATGGAGCCACGTTTCGACAAGGGTTTGAAAAAATTTTAACTTCCTACGTCTCCCCTAACAACCAAAGATAGTATTTATAGCCCGACTAATCGTGTTTAGCCTTACATATCATTCCAGCCAATCAGTTCAAATGTAACTTGTGGCCCATTTCCCGTACAATGGTGGTGTAAAAAAATCTACCACTGAGCGATTCTGATTTTGGGTGTTGTCTGACAGCACCATCATTTTATTTTGGCTATAACTTGTTAATTCCTAGACTATTTGCATAACGTTGTACATATTCTTTGTCAGCAAACCCTAAGGAACCCAAATATATATATTTAATAGAGCTAAGTGGCTGCGTTCAAAATATGCAATTTCTTCTACCTCCTGTTTCGAAGATGTGCTGTCTGGGTACTGTAATGTTTTCAAACGTAAACCCATATAATGTTATCTTTTCTAATAAGCGTTTCCCAGGTTTTTTAAAACCTAACTCTGGGAAGGGTAGTGAATTTATCACTGTCCGTCTGAAAAAGTTAGTGCATGTGGCCTTACACGCGTGATAGTAGTAATTGTGTATCGCGCGACGCGTGTTTTGTGTTGCACGTGTTCGGCTTTATGCCTCTCCCTTCTCTCTATCCTTTAGTCCATCTGTCTTTAGTTACGCCGTGTATAAAATGGAATGAATGAAATATTAAAATTAGGTCATTGTTCAGCTTGGTATCTCAATGTTTTTCCAAGAAATACAGCACACGTTTCATTGAAGAAAGCGGGTAATAATATAGTAAGCAGATGTCCAAGATCTTTTCGGTACGATGCCAGTTCTCGCCATTGATCAGACAGACGATCAAGGCTCTCTTCTTCCTCCTTCGACCTGAAAAGGACGTTGGTTGCGTTGTACCCATTTACAGCGGGGCTGCGATATTTGCGCCTTTCGGCCCGACACATCCGACTTCAGCACGGCATTTTTTGGGACTGGGTTAGCCTTCCCTCTTCAATCCCTACTCACTCAGCCAGACTGCAGTGATGCAGCCTGTTTCCAGGACCACCACGTGGAGGTAAAGTAGGGTCTTGGTCAGCTCTAGTTCGCTGACCCTGACGCAAACAGTCATTCTATCAGGCTTTCTTCTGAAACAACTGTTGGGAACTACGCTGCTAATGGAACGATAGAAGGTTTGTTGATCTTGAGAGCATGCTTTTGGTACAACAGCTGATGTACGCGAGTCAAAAAACAACGTCATTGATGTGGTTAAAAACAAAAATTAAATTTAAGTGGAATAAAACATTTATAGCACATAATTTTTTACTTTTAATTGTAATATAAAGTATAATGCTCAGTGCCTAGAATATACATACATTGTAGATGCCAATTGTCAAATATACCCAGATACCCAGATCTAGTAAAAAATGCCCAGCTGTGGCAACACTGCCAACGAACACATTGTTGTTGTTGTTGTTGTTTTGATGAGTTGATGGTTGGAGATCGGGCACTAACAGCTGACCATTATTGCCTCTTCTCGTTCCATCGTGGTCTACCCTGTTCAACCTAAAAGTTAATTATAATTGGGTAGTTAGTGTCATTTTATTTACTAATTTTGTATTTAATTTAAATAATTATTGTCTTTTGCAGTAGCTGATTTTTATTTATATTAGTATTTGTCCATTTTATTTTCTCTTTTGTATTGTTTATAGATATCTATTGTCCTTTACACTTGGTTTTAATTTGTATTAGTATTTGTTCTTTTTGAGTTGTTACCCTTTTTTTTAAAATATACCTCGTTGTCTTTCCTTGTCCTATGAGTATTTAGTTAGTTTTTTGTTAATGCTCTGTTAGTTCTTGTTGCTTAATTTCTATTTAGTTGGATGTTTTTTTCCTGAAGTACTAACCTTATATGTTTTCCTTTGTTTTATGTATATATCTTTTAAGTATTGATTGGGCATCTCTTGGGGCATCTATACTTAAAACCTTATCACCTGTCATGTCTATATTGTGATTTTTATAGTAAGTTTTTAATTCAAGCCTTTGTTGTTCGTACTTTTTACAGTGGATCAGGTGGTGGTCTATGTCATTCTCTTCCTGACATTCTTGGCAGTGTGGTTCCTCTATCATAAAGTATGCTGCACCGAGACGGAGACGCCACAGTTTTTTGTTTGATGGTATCTTTAATTCTTCTTTGACCTGGTACGTCCTCGTTGGTTCTTTCAGCAGTGTGAACGCGTGTCTGCCTTTTCTACTTTTCTTCCATGTTGTCTTCCATTCCTCGTTTATAGTTATCTTCACTTGGCTCTTGATCTCCGACCTTCCCAGTCCTGCTCTTATATTGTTTTTACTTGTTCTTTCATTCTTGGCGTTCTGATCTGCCATCTCGTTACTGAAGCAAAATCTGTGAGATAATCGCTTATTTCAGTTAGATTTTAGTCCTATGATGAATAAATACCCCAGCCCTCAGGTGCTTGTAATTAACGACTTGCCATCGTTTGAATTAACGTAATATGTTAACTTTAACACTAACATTTGTAATAATTCGGACATTTCACAGTAGTAAGAATGAGGCGATTGTAATAATTAACGCAAAGCACTACCAAAGTTTTGAAAAACCCCTCTTCGTTCTGCACGCGGTCTCTTTAATATATACACGCTGTGGGCAAAGCCAGCAGAGGCAAACACACAGACAATTTTTTATTTCCTCCTAGCGGTAATATTCTGACGTCACTCAAACTAGTTGGTTTATTTGAATAGTGAGGAAAATGTTAGAGACAGGGAAGGAAGATGGCCGACTTGTGTAAAATTTATATTTGACGATTGACGGTGACAAAATTGAAAATCTAAACCATACTGAAACTGATCATAAAAATCATATGGTAGTATAGCTTAGAGTCCCTTGAGCAAAAATATGTTTTAAAAAATATGGTAGTCCAAGTATTAGCCAAGTTATTGAGAAAATACTAAATGTCTAGGAACGTTTGACCGGACAGGCTGTTGTTCTTGCTCGTTACACATAACGTTAGTGGGGACGCTAGGAAAAAAAAGAGGCATTGTAGTAATTCAAATTCTATTACTTGGTATAAGAGTATAGGAGTAAAAGGGGAGAGATAGGAAAAATGTTAACTAAAACGAAACATCTTTTTCTATTGGGCATAACTAACGCAGACTGACCAATGGACTAAGAGGCACATAGTTTGTTTGGAATTGTTTTGTTTTTTTCAAACTAAATTTAAAAAGTTGTAGTAGTGCCTTCTTTCATTGGTCGGCTCTAATAGATATTGGCAAAAGGCATAGTGGTCTCGTGACCATTTGACTAGAAAATTTTATTCAAACACTTACGTTGAGATCAGATGTGATAGCTTGTAAAATTAAATACTAATTCACTATCTGGACGGGGCAGAGCAAAACTGAGGCCATATTCTTTGCCAATCAACGTTATTTGTGACATATTTCTTTGAACTAGTGAGTTTTTATTTCCTGTTACCATCCGGTGACAGGAAACCTGATGAGTGGGTGTAAAGTCTCCATTATAAAGTTTAAGCTGTCAGCTGATAGCCTGAAGGAGCTTACGTGTGGGTGCTGATCGACATTGTCTCTACATTGATATACTGACTTATATTCGACCTACGAAGAATCCCAGGTGATAAGTTATCAGCTGGGACCTCTGACATTTCATCCTAAGAAAATAGTTCCTATCAAAATAACATTGAATTTTCATAACAAATGACAATCACTAACAACTATTAAAGTTTGATTCTGTGAATACACCTATAGGAACTCTATAATAACATATATTCATAGGACAAAGAGTCCATATTTTTAGTTACAACATTATATGTAAATATATTTCCTCATTTTCAAAGACCTGTCCAAAAGAAGTTGGCGGGACAGGCAGATTAAATTGTAAAAAGAAAAAAACATTCAAATTTTAAAAGAAAACTTTAACCACTGTCTTATTCATTTTATTATAGTGAGTTAAAGTGTATTGTGTTGATGTACCATCATCTTCATTTCACCCCTAGACACTAGAGACATCATACGCCAGTCACTAGAATCAAAATACGGACTGTGTGAGATCTAGGGAGGTAGCGTTAGGTTCCCTGATCAATATATCATCATCATCATCATTCCTTTTATAGTCAGGGACCTACATGTGCTTGACCTCACACAGTTAACACAGACACAACTATCTTTCTTGTTAGGTATAACATCTTAACCTCCCCAGCAATAATTACATTTGCTACAGTTACCAGCAATACCTATGTGTGCTGGAACCCACACTAGCCTCACACTACATCCTCTGTTCCCTAGTGATGTATTAATTGCTAGAATTTCTTCCTTTATGTCTGGCCGGCTACATTTACCTGGGTGCTCTAGTGCTTGTAGTGATGATAGTGAGTCTGTAAATATCGTAACAGCTTCTGGTGGGTTATCTTCGATTATTTCTAAACTTTTAAGAATTGCTACCATCTCTGCGGTAAAAATCGAAGCCCCTTCAGTTACACTGTAGCTCTTTTTTATTCTCCATTGTGGTATTACAACTCCGGCACCTAGTTGCCCACTATCACCCTTGGATCCATCAGTGTAGACGGCCAGACTTTGTTTAGTTAGTTGATCTATGAACTTTCTACTTATCATTTTGGCTTCCTTATCTTCTATGTTTTGTTTGATCTTTTCAGTAAGTGAGTAGTCTATGATTGGTGTTTTTAGTTCCCAGGGTGGTATTTTGCTTCTATATTTATTACTATTTTTAATTGTGTTTGATAGTTCTTTGAGCTGTGTTAGATCTTCTATAGTTCTCCACCCTGTTGGATATCTATCTTTATTTAAGGGGACATCCCATACATTTAGTTGGTTTTTGACAAATGCTTTATGTGCTGGGTGGGTCACTTCTTGTGCTACTTTACTCCAATAATTTAATCTTAGTTCTTTCCGTCTTAGACCAAGGGGCGGTATGCCAAGAGCTACTTCCAGTGCTTCTACTGGTGTCGATATAAATGCACCTGTAATGGTTCTCATGGCTGCATTTTGAATTTTGTCTAGTTTTGCTTTGTTGGAAGCTGCAGCTGAGTCATAGACTATGCTGGCATAATCCAGTTTCCCCCTGACGAAAGACTTGTAGAACATAAGCATTATTTTATTGCTGGCCCCCCATCCATTACCTTTTATAATCCTTAGTATATTTAGGGGTCCCCTACAGCTTTCTACTATAAGTTTATAAACTAATAAAACGGTATTTAATCAGTTTTACTAATAACAGTTCACATGAGACAAGGGACGTTTCGGGTTTTACCATTCGTCAGCCACAAACAGGTGACAAAGACAAAAATTACATATAGGTACTACAAAACTATACGATGATGAGAAACAAACAACAAATGGGCGATCGTAAAATCTAAAAGAAAAGAAATACTCGCCCATTTGTTGTTTGTTTCTCATCATCGTATAGTTTTGTAGTACCTATATGTAATTTTTGTCTTTGTCACCTGTTTGTGGCTGACGAAGGGTAAAACCCGAAACGTCCCTTGTCTCATGTGAACTGTTATTAGTAAAACTGATTAAATACCGTTTTATTAGTTTATAAACTTATATTCCTTACCAGTTTTACTGCAGCCCCTTAATTATTAGCTTTCTACTAAATTGTCTATATGTTTATTATAATTTAGTTGTTTATCTAAAGTTATGCCCAGAAATCTTGTTGCTGCGTAGGTACATATTTTCTGTCCTTTAATGGTTATATTGATTTTGTTATTTTTAAAAAAATTTCCTTTGCTGAAAATCATACCTACTGTTTTGTTTACATTAATTTGGAAGCCCCAACTTTTCATCCACTCTGAAACTTTATCTATTTGATTTTGAAGTTTTTTGTAAACATGATCCAAGTTTTTTCCAGATCGCCAATGGCACAGTCATCTGCAAATTGCGATACTGCATTCTTAATGTCGTTAAATTCATCTGTTAAATCATTTACAGCTATAGTGAAAATTGAAGGTGAAATCACTGATCCCTGAGGAATCCCATTCTGTTGTTCATATATATCTGACTTATCATTGTTTACCTGTACAGCAAAATACCTGTCCTGTAAAATGTTTTCTATATACCTATAGGTTTTACCAGTAATGCCAATCTTTTTCATTTTGTAAAGAGCTCCATCTCGCCAGCATTCATCATATGCTCTTGCGACATCTAGAAAGACTGCTACTGTTTTCTCTTTTCTCTTGAACCCAAGCTTTACATCGTGTTGTAATCTTACAAGCTGGTCTACTGCACGTCTGTCTGCTCTAAACCCTTACTGGTTTGGGCTATATAACTGATTTTTTTTCCAGGTAGTATTTAACTCTTTTGTTAACAACAGTTTCCAGTATTTTAACTAGTTGTGATGTTAAGGAGATAAGCCTATATGAACTTACATCATGGGCCTCCTTATTGGGTTTTTGGATGGGTACTATCATAGCTACTTTCCATGCTTTTGGTATCTTTCCTAAGCTCCAGATTTTGTTATAAAGGGAAGTTATTATCTTTATAGTTCTTTTGGGTACTTTCTTAAGGATTTCATAACTAAGTATATCTTGCCCTGAGGCAGTATTAGATTTATCTGTTATCGCATTAGTTACTTCTTCCTCTGTTATATCAGCATCTAAATAGTTTGTTTCATCTATCTGGTCTGGTAGTTCTTTTGAAAACTGTATCCTAAGTCTTTCTCTTCTCTCATTTTCTTCCTGTCCAAGACTACTTTTGGCACTGACTTTATAGAAATACTCGGCAAGGGCATTAGCTTTTTCTTTATCTGTTTCTGCTCTCTTTGGTAGTTTGATTGTTGGCATTATTGTTTTCTTATTGTTCCCTTTGATTGCCTTAACCTTTTTCCATACTTCTTTAATTTGAGTGCTAGGTTTAAGTGACTGACAAAACTCCTTCCAATTAGTTTATTTGGCTTTAAATATTATTCTGTTAGATTCATTCCTAATACGTTTATACTCATCATAGTTTTCTTCTGTTCTGTTGTTTCTATATTTTTGTAAGGCCCTTTTTCTTCTCTCATGAATTTCTGCACAGCTTTTATTCCACCAGGCAACTGGTTCTTTATTCCACTGAGTTTTTTGTTTCTTATTAGTGTTATTTATTGGTTTAAGGTGCTGTGGCATATTTTTATTTGGTATATATTTTACTGCTATTTTAAGAATTTCATTGGTCAGTATTTCTGCCCACAAGTCAGTATCATCTGATTCCATGTCTTTATATTCCATCCCCTCCAGCTCTGGTTGGAAAGCTTCCCAGTTTGCTTTTTTATAGTTGAAAGTTGGTTTCTCTGGTTCTGGATTCGGACTGACATTTTCATGTATGGTTATTATAATGGGCAGATGATCTGAGTTTGTGTCTTGTACCACTTCCCAATTTACATTCGCTAGGTTGTTAGTTGCTATACTTATGTCTATTGCTGAGTCTGCGTTGTTAGCTTGTGGATTAATTCTAGTTGCAGTTCCATTATTTAGTATTAGTAGTTCATTGTTTTCTATGAAGTCAAGTAGGCACTTTCCTGCATTGTCTGCATGTTGTCCACCCCAAGCAGAATGATGGGAATTAAAATCGCCTACTATGATTGTTTTGGGGCCTAGTCTGGTGCTTATGGATAGTATTTCTTCATCTTTAATTGTGCCATCTTTAGCGTATATATTTAAGATTGTTAGATTAATTGGTTCAGCTGCTATAGTAACCTGGATACCTTCTATATTGGTTGTATTAAATACTTACCAGTATATAATTTTAAATTTGTCGCTAACTAAGACTGCGACACCACCTCCTCTACCTTCTTTCCTATCGTGCCTAAGTATTTTAAAGCCCTTACAACTATATCTACTGTTTGGGTTTAAATGGGTCTCTTGAAGAGCATATATAGCGGTAGTTTCTCCTGTATCTGCTAGTAGGGGTGCAAAATTCTTTTTGATACCCCTACGATTCCACTGTACAATTCTAAATCCGTTGAATTTTAACATCATCTAGTATCCCTTTTATTTTGGTTAAACTATCAATTTTGCTCTTATTCTGTATTTCCTGTACTCGTGGGCCCATTATCAACCATGTTTTCGAGGAATTCCTCATTTAGACTTGTCATTTTGTTACTAACAGTTTCCACTATGTATGGTAAACGTACCTCAACTTGTTCTTTGATAGTTTCTTCTAGGTTGCTTCTGTTTCCCTATTGCAGCGGTGGCCAAACTACGGCCCGCGGGCCAGATCCGGCCCGCCAACCAGTTTTGACCGGCCCGCCAACCTGTTTTGGCTGGCCTCTTATTGTTGATTGAAGCCCCACTCTTCACAATGAAATAACACACAAATGTATGTTTGAAATAAATAATTACATGTCATATTACAAATTACAAAACAAATTAAAACAACAGATTCATTATATATTTTTTACAGTAATTTCAGTCCGAAGACTGGTGTACATGTCTTGGCAGATGTGCAGTACAGTAGTTTGCCATTGCTTTATGTACGTGGTTCATTATATATGTAAAACGAAATCTCAGAACGTTATTTTTTAAGGATGTTATAGGTCTGGCCCTCTGGCGTTACCCTTTACCATAATCTGGCCCTCGGCGAACCTTAGCTTGGCCACCACTGCCCTATTGCATTATGTTCTTTTTGACCCCTTTCCTATTTTCATCCAATACTACATTCACTTCTCTCCCTATGTTAATCTCCTATCTTTCACTTTCCATTCTTTTCAGTATTATTTCATTTTTTTTCTTTTATTTCAGACAGTTTGGCTAGCATTATTTCATTTTCTTCTTTCAGTACAGTCAGTTCAGCTATATCCTGGGAAATTTGGTGCTGTATGGCTTTCACTTCTTGAAGCAATGCCTCTGCATTTTTCAGCGCATTCACATTTTCCAATGTTGTAGCTGAACTGTCAGGCTGGCTATTTTCTTTTGTTTTGTTAGTTACTTTCAGATATTTTTCTTTTGACAGCTGCGTTTTAATAGTTTTAATTTCTTCTTTTACAGACTTGATTTCTTCTGCAACTTTATTGTTTGTGTTTTTTGTGTTTTCTTTTATTTCTTTAATTACTGTTTTAAATGGTGTTCTTGTTAAGATGGATTCTTTTAGTGCTTGTTTGGTTTGCTGGTACACTGGACAGCCCTGATACCTGGCACTGTGGTTCCCTTTGCAATTGATACACTTTCTGTTCCCATTCGCCTTTTTGTAGTCGGTATCTGCCTTTGCCTTTTCACACTGTGTAGAGGGGGTGATTACTGGAGCAGTACCTACAAACTGTTTTTCCCTTAAAATTGTTCCTTCCGTGGCCGAATTTCAGACAGCTGGAGCACTGCAGCACAGGGGGAATGTAAGCTTCGGTGTGCTTCTTGGTTTTCCCAAATAGTAGCGTTTTAGGGGTTTCCCTCCCTTCTGCCGTTATTATAACCACTGGGGGTTATACATCTATATAAACGTAAAGGTAATCGCCAAGACTGCAACAATCATCGAGGCATCTCTCTTTTATCAATCGCTGGGAAGATATTCGCCAGAATCCTTTTGAATCGCCTTACGGCTCATCTTGACAAAGGTCTTTTACCTGAAAGTCAGTGTGGATTCCGGAAAGAACGTGGAACCACAGATATGGTGTTCGCTGCAAGACATCTACAAGAAAAATGCCAAGAACAGCACTGTGACCTGTACACAGCTTTCATCGACTTGACAAAGGCGTTCGACACGGTCAGTAGAGAGGGTCAATGGAAGATCATGGCAAAATACGGCTGCCCAAAGAAATTTATCACAATAGTGCAGCAACTGCATGATGGCATGCAGGCTAGAGTTCAGGAAAACGGTGAGCTATCAGAGCCTTTCCCCGTCTCAAATGGAGTTAAACAAGGGTGCGTACTTGCACCGACTCTGTTCAGTATCATATTTTCTGCTATGCTGACTGATGCTTTTAGAGACGGGGACACAGGAATCGACATTAGTTATCGTATTGATGGAAAATTGTTTAACCTTAGGAGGCTTCAAGCAAAAACCAAGGTCAAATCACACACCATCAGAGATCTTCTGTTTGCTGATGATTGTGCCCTCAATGCTGGCTCAGAGGCTGATCTGCAGCATAGTGTGGATAGATTCTCCGAAGCCTGCGCCAACTTTGGGCTTACCATCAACACGAAGAAAACAGAAATCATGTACCAACCAGCTCCTGGCACAGTTTATACTGAGCCAGTCATCAAGGTTAATGGTGAGAAACTGAATGTTGTGAACAGATTCACATACCTTGGTAGCACACTAACCCAGAACATTGTCATTGATGATGAGGTGAACACCAGGATCTCCAAAGCCAGCAGCACATTTGGCAGACTATACACCAACGTTTGGCATCGAAGTGGCATTAGTCTACAGACAAAGCTGAAGGTGTACAGAGCTGCGGTGCTTCCAGTGCTGCTATATGCATGTGAAACATGGACTGTATACAGGCGCCACGTAAAGAAGCTAAACCCCTTCCATACAGTCTGTCTCAGGAAGATAATGAACATCAAATGGCAAGACAAGATCCCGGATACCGCCGTTCTTGACAGAGCTGGTATCCCTAGTATTGATACTATTCTGATGCAGTCACAAATTCGCAGGGCAGGTCATGTTGTCCGCATGCCAGACCATCGACTGCCAAAGATACTCTTTTATGGTGAGATGCAGAAGGGTAAACGCTCCCATGGTGGCCAAAAGAAGCGCTTCAAAGACACGTTAAAGACGTCATTGAAAACCTTTGACATAAACCCAGACACATGGGAAGCTGCTGCGCAAGACCGAACTGCTTGGCGCACATCTCTTCGTAAAGGTGCAGCAGCATGCGAATCATCCAGAAGAGCAGCAGCGGAACAGCGGAGACAAGCTAGAAAGGACCGTGAAATAAAACCTTCACATGAAGCAAACATTCCCTGCCCACACTGTCCAAGATCTTTCCAGGCCCGCATCGGGCTCTTCAGTCACCTTCGTACCCATAGACTAACCTAACATATTCTTAAATAATTGGATGAACAGAGTGGTCTTCATCACCCGTGATGGACGAACAACCAAACCATAACCACTGGGGTTACAATACTCCCTTTCACCATTATTCTGTCCACGTGTACCAGCTTTATGTCTGGGTTATGTTTTGCGAGGATGCTCATAACTTCCTCGCTTGAAAGGTTAGTGTTTATCCCTTTTAACACACATCTACTGGTCTCTTTGGCTAGCTCTATCTTTACTTTTATGTCGTGTGAAAGAGTCACTGTTTTTGCTTCTACTTTGAGTTCCTCTAACATCTCTTTTATTCTGTCACTCTGATTTGTGGTAATTATTATGCCAAAATGGGTTTTTGAAATTTTGGCTATCGCCTTTGTGCCTAACACAGGATCAAGGATGTTTATAATTTTGTCTTCATCTAGTGCCTTGATCTTGACAGCCTCACCAGCTACTTGCGTTATCTTTAAACGACATATGTTTACTCCATCTTTATTTTGGGAAACTGCCTGGGTTGCTTTATGTCTTGAATCTTATTTGGTACTTTCATTGCTATTTTGGGTTGCTTTATTTCTTGAGTCTTCTTTGGTACTTTCATTGCTATTTTTTTGGTTAGAAATTTCTTCTGTGGGGGCCTGACTATTCTCTTCCAGTTTATCGTGCCTGGTGTCCCTATCTTTGGTTTTAACTGCTTCTGCCCACGTTTTGCCTTCACCTGACTGTGCTCTAGTTTTAGGTGTCATGTTTGGTTATGAGCTATGTCCTAATTTCCTATTTGAATTTATTTACTTATTGTTCTTTCCTATTTCTTTTAGCTCCCTTTCTTTTATTTTGTTATTATTAATTTAATTATTTTATTGTGCTATCTTGTTCTTATTCTTAGAAGTTTTGTCTATTTTGGTTCAACTCTTTTGATCTGGCAAATCTAAAATTCTCTTAACCACTAATATTTATTATTAATAATTGATTAACACTACTAGGATCTATGATTACAGTTTAGGAGTATTCAACTTATTGCTATTTCCTGATGAGTTAAGTAAAATAAAAATGTCTGCCGTACCACGCAATGGAAAGCACGTGGCGCCTGGGCCTATTAAAATTTATTTGTTTCTTTTTAATTTATGGCTATTCCTACTTTATATTATCACTCCTAGCCAGTATCAAGCAATCAACAAATACTAATTATACTAACTGCTTAAATTGTATACAGAATAGAAACAAAAAATAAATTAAATTCAACTTATCTGGTTTGTATTTCTCACGGTTGTGTAGAGGAGAGGAATAGGCTGGAGAGGTAGAGACTTCTGCCGGGGAAACGTAGAGGTAACACATTGTGACCGGTGGCTTGAGACTTTGAGAATGAAAGAGAGTACAGAAAAATGGTTTAAGAAAGTTAAATAAAGTTGTTAATAGACTATATATCTTTGTTAAGGGGAAGTGAAATGAGCAGAAGAGTGTTTTGAGGGAAGGGAGATAACTCCGTAGGTCCCCTTTTAGGAGACGTAGCTTGGTATTCTGGGTTTAGTGTATCATGTTAGTTTTCGATTATGGTGTAACTGATTTGCATAGAAATGTTTTAGAATAAGATTAAAGAAGATTGTATGGGTTTTGAGCTTAATCAGCAAAGGGAGATGACTTTAAATTACGTCCCTTGAAATGTTTTGGTGAGTGAAAAATAAAAACGCACAAGAAAGTTTTGCGAAGGTGAACAGATTTTAACAGAGAACGGGGGAATGTTAAATCGGGAGAAAGATTAAGTCAGTCGGATTTTGAAATGCGCTTAGCGTAAGATAGCAAGTTTGCTATGTATTAAAGTTGTGTAGTGGCGAGTGATGTTTGATGGTTCTTTCTGGCGAACAAGCCACTGAAGGTAGTTGGTTGCTGTGGTCACATTACTGTATCAAATTATTTTGCCAAACCAACAAGACGCTCAAACGCCACCTTTAATAGATGATAGATACAGACAAGAAAGACAATGTCGCCAGTTCAAGATTGTGTTAACAATTTGTCAAGACTACAAGATGAACAGGTATGTTGTGTTAGATGCAAAGACAATAGACAGTAGCTAGGGGCAGCGTAGAACAAGTGACTATTGATACAAATAAACAGCCCTGGTGGTTAGACCAGTCTTATATAAAAGATACATCGATTAGTTTCACCAGTCCTACGGGCCTTATCAAGGGTTAGGAAACCAGAAGAACAGAACAGTGAGACGAGTCCCACTATACGACAAGTACCATCAACACTAACATCATCCGCTGTACGGCCACAACATGAACATAACTGGATGTGACGATAGGTTGTGCGATCTCACGTCCACTCCGTCAGTATCACATTTTTCTCTTCCTCTCACTCATCGCTTTTATTTGGCAAATTTTGTGCCCTTCATTCATTATGTTACTCTCTATGCTGTATCTAGTAGGGTGAAGTATCTAACACTCTACTCCCTTACGGACGTATCTGCATTTTACGCAGAATTGTTTACGTTCCGCAAGGTACATGCGATAATACCTGGTAATTGTACCGGCCACATGTTTATCTATTCTCTCAGTCTGACCACCCTTTGAAACAATGCGGTCCAACATTTGACCCCAGTGAAAGGCTGATGACCGTGTTGACACAAGCTTGTATTGTGCGTACGAGGAAGGAAGACAACATTGTCTGACCAGACATCTGTCTGGCGGAGGCACGCAGATAAAGGCGATAATTGGATAACATGTCGAGGTAGATATCTTGGCGGAAGACATTACGCCAGGAAAACATGGTCACAATATTGTGGGAGGCAGATAGGTGCAGCCGGAACAATATTAAGTCTTATTATAAAGAGGTCACGCGTGGAATTTTAAATTTAATATTAAAACACGTGAGGGGATTTTTTGAATTAAAACTTCCCCACCCAAACAGTGCTAGAGAGATTTGATTCGTTTGAAGTGAGAGCCGGAATATACAATGCATTCTATTAGAACATTCGGCGGAAACACCATCTGTTATTTGAACTGAGAATGAGAGATATAATCTAGTGAACTCAGAAACACAGAACAGACAGCTTCGCAACTTCATACGAGCAACTACCAACAGCCAGGAAGAGAAGGATCGGACTTCGAATTCCTATGTCAAAAGTGACAGATCGACAGTATTTGTGCAACTCTGAAACTCTAAGGCCCAATGGGCTGATCACCCGTTGGCTTGTCACACCGATTACGGAAACAGCGGCAGATGGATCTTTTTGTTGTTGCCCTAAAGACGCCGCTAGGCGTGATGGGAAACTACAACAGAGAAAATCAATCTGCTGTTGCCCTTAAGACGCCACAAGGCGTGATGGCCTCTGACTGCTTGGTCGGTCTTTGGATAAGGACGGAAGAAGAAGAAACTCTAAGAGTAAATCCGCATATTTAAATAGACAGGCTGTAAAACTTCAGGACCAGGACCTTATAAATACAAGATTGGAAACCTAGGAATTGGATCATCAATCATAAGAGAAATAATATTCCAGACCAAGTGTATCGCAGAACATCCGTCGAAGAGGAATTACTAGTTTCCCAGGCCAAGTGTATCACAGAACACCGTCATAAGAGAAAATTCTCAGACGAAATTGATTCGAGAGCATAAGCACCGAAATTGCTCGCGTCCATCTGAAAACCTGTGCAAGGAAGATTGGGTATTCTCAAAAATTTGGGGTAAGTTGTGAACATTTCTATTACAAACGTGAATTTAACATGTTTTCTTGCTAGTGTGTGTATATATATATATATATATATATATATATATATATATATATATATATATATATATATATATATATATATATATATATATATATATATATATATGAGGCTGGCAACCTCAACGTATGAAAATAGTATATTGATGAACCACTGCAGCAAGAGCTGGTGATTGTTTCTGACTAGTCGTGCCGGAAAATGTTTCTGACTAGTCGTGCAGGAAACTGACAGCAGAGCGACCCCAGACTCCGACTGGAGCAGAAATGAGTGATGACTACATCATATGTGCCTCCAGTGTAACATATTATCTTGTGAGATTTATGTACCTTTTTCAATTGTAATACAGGCAAATCATTATTCACGCACTCCTGACGCAATTTCCTAGTTAACACCCAGAAGGATATGGGTGAATTTTCATCATATTCCCTGAGTTACACTATGTACTCGGGACTTTAATTCTTCTGACAGGTTAACATTGGTGGGTGGAGCGCATGACAATGGACCTGTTAGTTTGCGGCGAACAAATGTACTTAGCAGGCATTTGTTTCTTTTTATTTGTCTAAAGTGGGTGGTTACAAGCCATCAGACGATTTATGGTACTAACGCCGCTAGTGTGAGAGAAAAGCATCAACCATAACCGCATACAGTGGAAGAGAGTGTGGAGAAGGCTTTCGTCATCACAGAATTGATGAACCACAGCTGCAGGACTCACTCCTACAAGCTAAGTGCTAACTAAAAGGCACCAGCAAAAAAGGACATTTCAGTTAAACTTTAAGTATAAAGTTAAATTCCCACCTACGTCTCAATGTCGACAACTTTATATCTATCAAAATTCCACTAATCTTTCCATATTTATTTTAACCTGTTAAAGACTATTTCCCAGTTAAATTTGTTACCTGTTGTTTTAAAACTAAAGAATAATAGTTGATTCAGTTATATGTATGAAAGCAAACGTATGAGCCAGAATATTTAATCTATATATAAATACTTAGACATATATTTACACTAAACAGATCTATACTTTATAAGAGGGATTTTGTTGGATTACGCCAACTGGGGGCTTGAACGGGCTAAACCATTGCTTAAATCCTTCACAAAAGGCGACGGACCAGATATAATGCGTTAACAATTGTTCAGCTCAATGCAACATTGTTCGTGACTTCTGGAAATATCTTGTGAACGCTCCTTTCAGGTAGAAGTGTCAGTAATCTTCTATCTACATCTCTGCCAAGAGTAATTTTGCGCGCAGGTAGATACATTGGAAGCCAAAATTAGATACTCTTGAGTTTTGGCCACTCTTGGGCCACTACTGCAAAGCAGGGGAGGCAATCCGTGACACTGGAGAAAAATTTCGAAGACAGGTCCAGAATGTATGAACTATAAAGGAACAATGTTCTTATTTTCGAAGATGTTCCCTCCATAACTTCCGGTCACAACTACTGCTTATGGGTTCTGCTGCTGACTTTCATGTATATCTATAGCAACACTGTCTTCTGTTATTGGCGTTATCCAATCTGTTTGCATACTATCACAAAGTGTTATAATTATGTTTGCCACATTAAGAACATCGTTATTTATGTCAGCTGTCTGTGGGATTCTTATCTCAGTGTCTTGTCTCCATTCAGAGACTTCTTTTGTTGAAAGAATGCTCATACAGTGTTTGAGTCAAAATAGTTTTGAAGACACGAAATGAAACTGTCATGTCCTTGAATTAGAATGGAAACAGACTAACAATTATCAGTGGTGTGTAAGCCAGGACATGAGACCAAATTCACATGGACGTCTAAATAGTAGACCATATATTGGAGAAGCTGAGACACTAAACAAAAATAGCCAATGAACTAAGTATTGAAAAAACTGCATAAATATCAATACAACTCGGTGGAAACTAACGGAGAGTTGACTAAAAGCACATTAGAATTATAGAGCGCTATCAGCGCCAAACATAGTTACCGACTAAAGCACAGAGGAGGAAGATCACATCGTAAGTGTCAAGAACAAAACACAATTAGATACTTTCTGGTGTACTGCAAAAAGTATGACCAACAGAGGCAAAACATTAAGACATACTACAATAACCACAAGGTAGAAATGAGTGTAGAAAATCTCATAGGCATCAAGACCCCACCAGAAATACAAAAGTTAAATAAAACACTGTATTACAAAAACAAAAGCTAACATGAAAAAATAAATAATAAGGATGCGAGCCAGTAGTCTACAGTGTTGTAGCCCCCCCCCCCCCCCCCCCCCCCCTTCCCCAAATACGGATTGACTATAAATAATCCTCCAATCAACATTAAATGATTACCAGGATATACAATATAATTTTTCTGAACAATAAAACAGTATGAACTATAACTAAAAATACAGTATAGAGTGTGATAATTCGGCTCGTTTGCTTTTTCGTTATTTCCTATCGACTTTATTATCTATCATTTCGGCATATTTAACGCACATAATTTCGTGCTTATCCTCTACTCAGAATTGTTACCCTTTTTTCCTACTGTCGTTGTTCACGTTTCATGCTTCGATGCATGACGGGCCAGACAATCACCCATCCCTGAGAGATTAATTGTATCACCAAACATGTTAACACCATATTGACTCCAGGTAGATGCGAGCATGAAGTGTTTGCTTATGACTGCATAATCACTACCGACTCGACAGAAGAATGGACCAGCAATACGGGTTTAATTGCATAAACCACGATGTGTCTAGACAGGCAGTCGGATTTGCGACAAATCCTGTAATACAAGAGATCAGCAGAGTCTGACAAACTAAGTAATCAGACTTCCGAATTACTTGGGATAGGTGATTATAGATAAACGCAATCTTGGAAGACATTTTAATATATATATATATATATATATATATATATATATATATATATATATATATATATATATATATATATATATATATATATATATATATATATATATATATATATATATATATATATATATATATATATATATATATATATATATAACTTAATAAAATAATATTGGCTTTTCCAAATTGAATTAATGAAATCAGCGTTATTCCACAAAGTTTCTGGCACTAGTTATATACTGTCGTATACTGCAATTTTCTCATCTCTCTTTTGACTGCTCACATCCTTCAAAGATTGTCTAATGTTGTCCTCCCAGCGGACTCTGGGTCGTCCTCGGGGTCTGGATCCTTGGCTCTTTGCCTCCCATGCCTGTCGTGGCAGCCGATCCTCTCCCATTCCGCAGACATGGCCAAACCATCCCAGCTGGGACTGTTCCACTTGGGTCTGTATGGGGTGGCATTTTAGGCCTTGACGTATCGTCTTGTTGCGTACCATGTCTCTTCTTGTTACTTCAACCACCTTCCTCAGATACCTCATTTCTGAGGTTTGGATCTGGCTTTTATGGGTTGTAGTCATTGCCCATGACTCGCATCCATATGTCAAGACTGCGACATAGGTGGAGCGGTATACAGCCATCTTCGCTTTCCCACCAACCTCTCTCCCGCCGAGGAATCCCCGATCCACGGCCTGAAAAAGTCTCCCAGCCGCCGCCCCCCGAGTGGCCAACTCCTCTCCGACGCCTCCCCCTCGGCCTACAACAGCTCCGAGGTATCTAAAGCGGCCGACCTGCTCCAGGACCCGCTCTCCCAGCTCAATCCGACGTCCTCTCTCCCCTCGTGACATCACCATGGACCTTGTTCTAGAGCCGCCCACGACCATCCCTCACCTCTCCAGCCCCCCCTCCCCCCTCCAGACCCGCAGGTCGGACTGGAGATGTGCCTCCGACCCAGCAACCAGGGCAACATCATCAGCAAATGCCAGCTCTGAAATATAGACCCGTCCCATCTTCCAGTACCCCACTGAATACTTTCTTGCTCTCTCCCCACACGCCCCGATGACATCGTCCACAAGGAGCATGAAGAGGTAAGGTGATAGGATATCACCTTGTCTTACACCAGTGGTGGTCCTGAACTCTTCTGACTTATGGTTTGTTGTCCTCACATAATTTCTGCAAGACTTGTAGAAGCTCTGTATAGCATGAATCAGAGGTGCTGGAATATTCTTCCTTGTCAAACAGTCCCAAAGTTTGCTCCAAGGGACCCTGTCAAACGCCTTTTCCAGATCTATGAAACAAAGATGGATCTCACTTTTATACTCAAGGGCCTTTTCACTCAGCTGTCTGAGTGTGAAGATTAGGTCTTGAGTACTTCGGTTTGCTCGGAATCCGCAGATTCCAAGGTCTTGAGTACTAGGATTCGTAGAATTTTTCCAGGGACACTGAGAAGTGAAATAGAATGGTTTTCCACATGCTCGGAATCCGCACTGGACCTCATCCAATTGTGGCTCAGCTAGGCGTCGGAGTCTCTGCTCTAGGATTCTAGAGTAGATTTTTCCAGGGACACTGAGAAGGGATATGCCTCTATGGTTTCCACACTGTCGATTGTCACCCTTTTTGAAAATTGGTGTTATGATGGCAATCTCCCAATCCTTTGGTATGGTCTTGTTGCACCATGCTGCCTGTAGGACCCTTAAGAGTAACAGGTCGCCTGATGCTCCCATGTACTTAACCATTTCTGGTGTTACACCATCATGCCCTGCTGCTTTGCCCATCTTGATTTTCTCCAGTGCTGCCTTCAGTTCTTCCATCTTTATGTCATCTTCATCACCATTGGTTTCCTCTTCTGTGCTAGTGGTTATCATTTCTGATGTTTGACCTTGCTCACCATCAAGGAGTTCTGAGAAATATTCTTTCCATCTTTCCATTACTTCCTTCGGGGCAGTAAGCAATTTGCCTTGCTTGTCCTTTATATTTGAGAGGGCATTGTTTTTCCTTCCTCATGTTCTTTAGAGTCTTATAGAACAATTTCTGGTTTTCTTGTGCATCTTTTTCTAGCTTTTCTCCAAATTCTTCCCAGGACTTCTGTTTTGCTGCTAGCACTTTGTTCTTTACTTCTGTTCTGAGTGTCACATATTCTCTATATTTTTCCATTTGTCCTGTTGTGTTTTTAGCTCCTAAGTATTGTTTCCATGCCATTTTGTTCTCTCTTATTTTCTCTTTGACTTCCTCTGTCCACCAAGGTGTCCTCTTTCTCTTGTTCCCAAGTCGGACTTCACCACATGCTTCTGCAGCAGCTGTCTTTATGATATCCTTGAATTTAATCCAGAGGGTTTCCAAGTCATCAGGTTGTTCTTCTGTGTTGCTCACCGCTGCAGCAATAAGCCCCTGATATCTGGTCTTAATTTCTGGCTCTCTCAGCTTGTAGGTCCTAATGCTCATTTCTCCTGCTCGTTTACTTGGTTTCTTGCGTGATGTTGAGCAGTTCCTAGGCTGAGCAACTCTTTCAGTTGTTCGTTTGATTGTTAGCAGGTAGTGATCACTTCCAATCTCTGGCCCCCTCCAGACTCTTGCATCTCGGACATATTTGAATGAGCTTCTCCGAACAATGGCATAGTCGATCACTGACTTCTCATTCTTTGTTGGTTCACATCTAGTGTATGCATGTATGCGCTTATGGGGGAACTTTGTGTTTGTAATGATCAGATTCTGCTCACTGCAGAATCTAAGGAGTCGCTTTCCATTGTCATTGAGAGTATCTTCTCCATATCTTCCAATAACTCCACCCCATCTAGCATGGTCATTTCCAACTCTGGCATTAAAATCTCCGAGCATGATAACTTCATCTAGGCAGTCATCCACTGTCCTTTGAAGCAGCTCGAAGAATTCCTCCTTGACCTCTGCTCTCTCATCCTCATTTGGCCCATACACTATGACCAGGTTGACTATGGTTTCTCCTTCTTTTAGTTTCACAACCATAATGCGCTCTGAGACAAAGTTCCACCCCTTGATACTATCTTTTTGATTTTGGGCCACAATGCAACCGACACCCCCTTTAGCTCTTTCGGATATGGGTACACCACTGTAGAGCAGCGTGTTGCCATTGAGATCCATGACTCCTTGTCCTTTTTCTTTGTTTCCGTTATAGCCAGGATTTCTAGTTTTGCTTTTCTCATCTCTTCCACCAGCTCCTCTTCCTTCCCATTTATACTTCTTGTGTTCCATGTTCCATAAGTCGTAGTCCGTAGTCCGTTCCAGTTCGTCGCCTTTAGAATCAGTCCGGTTTTCTCTCTTGTGTTACTCGTAATCGTGGTTTAAAGCAAACAGATGATTGGCCTGTTGTGCCTTTGCATGGTGGAGGGGCTGCCTCCTTACGGCCTCCATGCAGGCCGCCCTCCTCCTTTTTCATCCGGGCTCAAATATGAACCTGGAACAAGGAGTAATATGTGGCTATTCTGTGGTATGGAGCACACATATTTCCTATTGTACATGAGGCGAGGATGTCTCAGTGTATGTAAATTGGATGAATAATACATGGTTCAGTGTAGTCAGATATAGTATGATAAGACAAGTGTCTACTTGTGGAACATTTTTCAAATAATACATTAATAAACCAAATATTATGATTAAATGGGTATGATGTGACCATTTCCTTCCACCTATACATGCCAAGTCAGTAATGTACTTGCTGGTAGGTTATAATATCCCAGACAAGTGCTAGCATGGTTATATAGTCCTGACAAGGACTGGTTAGGTTAGCCATGACAAGGACTGGTTAGGTATTATGGTTGGTTTCAATCTTCATCAAGCTTTACCCGTATAGATCAATATAGCAAAACTGAAGGTGAAAATCAGAACTGCTGGACCAACTGTAACTACACAGAAAAGGTTTGACATCAGCAAATTGAAGGACCCCCTTACCAGAAAAGCTTTTGCGGCTGATATAAAGAAACGATATAAAACTGCCAAAAGTCAAAAAAAGACATCGACTGATGAAATTCAACACCATTTCAACAATATATAAGGAAAGCAGCAAATCATGCTTGGGATTCCAGGAAAGGAAAAAGCAAGACTGGATAACACCAGTGCCAAACAACACTTATCATGGATAACACTCCACTGTGTTGCACCACTGCAATGTGGATTTATAATAATGAATAAGGCTCGTTCTTCTAAAGGTACGACCACACCACAATGGCTGACATAAGAAAATCAACACCTTCTACAGGTACTTCCCTTTAATAACTATGCACACACAATCAGGCCTCACACGGCCAACAAACGTATGAAATACAATATAATAATGCCAATGTAACTTGCCTCAATCATTTGATCTATCACTCTCATGCATGACTGTACGACTTAACTGAACAAACACTGCAATGACTAACGCTTACCATGAGCGGCAAAACTGTGACAATGGTACACTCAACTCATTGACAACTTATAAACCTCCGGCCTGTAACAAGTATAATCTAAACACTACACTGTATTAGAATAACAACTTAATAATCCATCAGACCTGGAATATGGCAAGCACATATAACAAATAGTCCATAACACGAACTACGCAGCAAACTTGCTGGCAAAAGGAAAAATATCTGCGTCCGATCCGGACGCTGGCTAGAATCTCACTGATTACTTTCGCGCTTGAATTCCCGGCTTCCGGTAGTCACATGACTTCCCGGTTTTGGCTATACCCGGCGTTGCATGGATGACTTTTCGTACAACAGATGCACTGCGAAATAGCGCCGTGACATCCACCCCCCCCCCCCCAAGAGAGAAAACGTAGTTTTCTTCCATCGGAGGAAGTTTCGCCCGACCACCATAGGAGTTTGGACGACCATATGCCATAAACAGCATCTCCTCTTCTGAACCGAGAGAAAGCCATAGTTTTTCCTGCCATTGTTGTCACTGCATTCTCCAAGCAACCCCAAAGCACAACATGAGTATGAAGTAAGCTATCCAAGGTTCTGGCAGTCGTGAAAAATGACAACGACTGTCCTCCCATGGTCACCCAAAACACAATGCATAGCACATTCATAGTAACTCTTATATAGGCACCCATAACAGTAGATAATCTCATAGAATAAACAGCCAATTGTAACATGGTTTAGATATACATTAAATTCAACTCTATAGCAAATTTCCTTTATGGCACCATGATACATACATTCCAAGTGTTAACATAGTATATCATAAACACAATCTTTAAAGTTTACAAAATACTTCTAACGTGGTTGCAATTAATTGCTACCCACTATTAAATGTAAACACCTCCTCAGTTCTCCTCATTACATTACAAAGCTGTACAGAACAACTTATATTTATCAGAATAGTACTGGTGACGTGGGTCAGACTCTGCGGTTCGGTTCACGTTAACCGAAACACCTTAACTGAACGCACCCGAAACCTATCCCCTGCTATTGCTGGACTATGAGCAGGTGGTTATGGAGCAACGACATGTGCTTCCACCTGACTGCATCACGTGCACCCCACCTATTCGCGAAAGTAACACGTGTAACCTTGGTATTGTCCCGCAATGACAATACCTCGACGAATCTATCCGGCGCGACCTCATTAAACACTCTTCTGAGTGTGCGCCAACTAGCACTCAAGGGAACATTACGAACCCATACCGCGCGGTTACTCGCTTTCAGGCCCTCAGATATGCCTTCGTGGTTACTCTCCCTGCACTTCGGCACCGTACTCTGAGTACCCTTGGATGCCTGCCACGAACCCCGTCCCAGATGTACTTTCTTCTCAGGTGGTGATACGTCGGCCACCCGATCGTCCGCCTCAGGACTTTGGAGTTGCTGAGCGACTGCTCCAGACTCTCCCGTGGCATTATGCACTCCCCGTACATTGCCGACGATCAAATCGGCGATTGGGTTCTCTAAGACAAACGCTTTCACTCTACCTGTTATGAACGGGGTGTCCACATTAATACGTGTCTGGGGGTAAGACTCTGCTTTGCCCCCAAACGTGGTGCACTTTACAGTTTTGCCTGTGAGGCAGGATTCGTCGATGCACGAACGACGTACCCCGACTGTAGTGCAACCAGTGTCCCTCTTCACCGAGACTGGTTTCTTCTCCACTACACCTTTGTGGAGAGCCACCTTGCCAGTCTCATGGACCGCCGACAGACATGGTGCCGCATGCCCACAGTGTAGCACTATAATCTCGTTCGCATGGAACAGAGGACGACACCCCACACAGTCCTCGCTGTTGATTGTGTCCAACACCACCGCGGAATTCGCGTGTTCAATTAGGGTAGGACACCTGTCAGCATAATGATTATTGCCACCACAATTGGAACACATGCGCTCCCTTTTTGACTCATCGCGTGGAATCTTGCTGGGGCTTTTAGCTGGTGAAGACCGCGCATCGGAGTCGGAAGATCGACTCTCTGAGGAACCACTCCTCTGCTTGGAATGTTTTGTTTTATACCAAAACCGATCTTCGTCACGAGACTCCTCGAAGCGTACCTACTTTCGCGTTTGGCGCTCTCCTCCGTCGCTATCACTCTTCCATTGTGGGTTGTGCCAATGCGACCGACCATTCCGATTGGATCGGAAGTTCCCGTAGTTCCCTCTGCATGGTTGATAGGGACGGGAGGGCCTATCGTGTTTTTGCTCTTGGCTCCTATCTGCCTCGAGTGCCTGATTTCGCCACGGTTGTCGCTGAACTTTGCCGACACTGGCAATTAAGGCGTCAGACAGACCAGACCGCTGGATAGGTTTGCCCGGACGGGCCAGGACATAATGGTGCCCCAACTGGGCCATGGACTCAATGTCTTTTGGCTGGCTCTCTTGGAAAAAAGCTACCAACTCAGTTGAGCACGACGGCAACACTTTGTCCCGTAACATTAAATCAACCAAGCCATTAAAGTCCTTAGTTATTCCTTCCAACTCAATCCATCTATTGAGCAGAAGCTTAATCTTCGAAATAAAGTCCTCGAAGTCTTGGTCTGCACTTGGCATCGTGTTTCTAAAACGCGCCCAGTACCCGTCAGCCGTCAAACGGAACTTCCGAAGCAACAGTTCCTTCACCTTGTCGTAATCCGCCCGCTCTTCCAGCGGCAAGCTATAAAAAGTCTCCATAGCAGGCCCCACTAGCAATGTGGCTAACAGAGATAGCCACTGATCTCTGTCAGCCTTCCAGGCCACGCGTTCGGCCTCGAACCTTTCAAGGACAAAATCTAAACTGTCGATTTTGTCGTTAAAATTTGGCAGACGCAGCCTAAAGGGACAATGCGCCCCCCCCCCCCCCCCCCCGGAGTCGAGTTCTGACCACTCGCACCCACTTCTAATCTCTTCAATTGTGTTTCCTTATCAATCTTCTTCTCTTCCAGAGCTATTCTCATTCTCTCCTTCTCTAATTCTAGCTCTCTATCTTCTTTCATCTTCCTTTCCTGTATTTCTCTATCTTCTTTCATCTTCCTTTCCTGACATTCTAACTCCTTCTGTTTCAAGTCGTTATCTTCTTTCATATTCCTTTCTTGTAATTCTAACTCTCTATCCTCTTTCATCTTCTTTTCTTGTAATTCTCGTTCCATCTTCTTTTCTTGAAATTCTAACTCTGCTTTCTTGAGTTCTCGTTCCTCGGCACGTAAATCTCTTAAGGCATCCTGATTATCTTTTGAGTGGAATCCTGCCTTTGCATACTCCGTTAGTTCTTTTCCAGTGTACCCACATTCTTTGCTTATCCGAACGAAACTCTCGAAGTCCATGATGTCCACTCACAATACTCAATACTATCTATGACTATGCTTCTTTTGTAACTTATACCAGAAACCACATCGCTTACATCAACAAAACCCTCTCTGCTTACAAGGTATGCAGTAATGATATATAAATAGCAATACCACTTCTCAAAGTACAAACATATACATGTACATATAATCCACTTCCCCTCTCAATATATATATAATCCCTCTTCCCTTCTCAATTAGCCTCTTGGCTACTGTCACCTCACTCTCTATGTTTTGGTCCTTCCGACCACTTAGTCTCCGTTGAACAGACCCTTACTATAGTCGAAGGTTGTATTTCCCCGGCTGATAATACCTCTTGGTGCTATACCATCACTATACAAGGTTTGACAATAAATCAGCTTTTATACCCTAGTATGTTACTAGCACCCACACTGGTGCTGCTACTCAGTATGTATTTCGGTTCGTTTACATTCTAACTAATCTGTTTACAAGTGGCAAAAGCGGACACTCCACATATGAAAAGACAAACACTACGATAACTACCAGTCACGAGGAATACGACGACAGACTCGATCAGAGCAAGGATAGACTGATATATACAATGCGTTACTGACAACGGACGAAAACAAGGGATACCCGTTAACGTATTTACAAGATAGCAAGAAGGAACAAGAGATCACACCACTTAAACACCACAATAGAATTACTGAATGTACATGACTATGTAAATACAAACCACACCAGTACACCTAACAACTACTGAGCTTGGTATGTTAAGCAGGGCAGTCACTGGAAACCCTTCTGCCTTACTCCACCACTAAACACACACAGCCACACCCTAGAAGAAATCAGTCTAATCCAAATTTTTCCCAGAAGTAGGAAAAGGAAGAATTAAACTCGTCACCCGTCCACCCTTGAACACACGAATATAATAATAAACACAGCAGACTAAACAACAACTACACTTAACAATGAAGTGTTGAGAGCTATCTCCTTCTCTAGCCACCAACTTACTCACACCAATCGAAATAAACTAAATAACATATAAGCAATAATATCACTATAACATATTTAAGATTTATTATGTATATAATAATAAAGACCCCAAGTAATAGGAACTTAGAGTGAAAGATCCTACCTAACTAACTACACCATATAAAGATACAGACTAAGTTTCTACAAAGAAAACGAGGAAAAAGAACAACACACAAGGAAAGAAAAACAACAACAAACCAATAAGCAAACCTCAAGAAACAGGCGTAGGTTTATTGCTTTATGCTACCCTAACACGACGCCGACAGAACAGTCCCACTACTCTAGAGGACCAGACTGTACGATAAGTTGTATCAGGTGGATAGACAGAAAAGACAATTTTGTAGGAAGGAAACACAATTCAGAGGAAAAACAAGAAAAACATAAATACAACAAATCATACACAGATATTCAAACAAAAACGTAACTGACGATCCAGCAATGCTCCTCCACGTAGCTCCTCAAACAAAGAAGATGATAAATGAAAACAGCATACACAGGTCTCCACAAACTCGAAAATATCCAAAACGTATACAATGTTCTACACGGTGCTATCACAGCACTGCCAACAGCAAAAAGCAGGACCATAAATCCAATAATGTTCAGAAAACCAGACTTCTTCACAAGTCTATGTGCCAGCTACTACAATAATGTCCTTTTGGCACGGTGATGCGTATACTATAAGTATCCAAGTAAAGTTCACTTCAGGATCCCAGCAGTCTTCAGCACAGAGTACTCCAGGACCACTCAGATCAGCAGACTTCAGTAACCGGTATCCCTTCAAGCAGTGCTAGGGCCACAACAGGGGCATGGGTAGGCCCCCACTGGAACGGCACATCGGTTAGGTATGATCACGACAGACTTGGCAGGACCGCAGGGATATAATGTTCCCCAGGTAGGTAGAGCAGTCAGAGCGATGACACTGCTGCAGGTTGGATTGATCTAGACCATAATCCAAACAAGAGGAGTTACACACATCCTGAGATACCACCACTACTATTTATACTCCTAAAATCCAGCAATCTTGATGATCTATATTCCCTCCTGACGACACACAGTCAGTCACTCAGGCCAAATATTACCAACCAATCTTGACGAACTATTCCCTCCTGACGACACACACAGTCAGTCACTCGGGCCAAACTATTACCAACCAATATTGATGAACTATTCCCTCTTGATGACACACACAGTCAGTCACTCGGACTAAACTATTACCAACCAATATTGATGAACTATTCCCCTCTACATCTTTCATGAACCATCTACCGACACCTGTCACACTAACCTCCACTGCTCCAACTGGATCACCACCTTCCTAGCACTAAGCTACAAAGTGTACCTTGTAATATATCAAACTGTGATGCCAGCTGCAGCCTTCTCTTATCACTTTTGACACTGCTTCTACCAATAATTGACCTCTCTAACACAACATTAACTTTCCAGAACAGCCTGGAACACAATAACTGTCAAATATTATCTGTACTGAAAACGCCGACCTTACACTGTGCCCTATTTCTAATCTAGGTCAAATAACGCTAGCGGGTCACCGCCAAAACGAAAACAGCTCACTGCTATTGTTTATCAACAAACCAGAACACACTACCGAGAACGACTGGGAAACACTATGAAGTGAACAAAAAGCTGCTATCACCTTCTATCAATCTGTGTGCATATAACTTTCTAGCCTTCTATAATCTATAATATAGGCCCCACGGCCTCTAAAGACTCAGATAAGAGCTGCCCAGCTTATCACTTATCATGGATAACACTCCCCTGTGTTGCACCACTGCAATGTGGATTTATAATAATGAGTAAGGCTCGTTCTTCTAAAGGTACGACCACACCACAATGGCTGACATAAGAAAATCAACACCTTCTACAGGTACTTCCCTTTAATAACTATGCACACACAATCAGGCCTCACACGGCCAACAAACGTATGAAATACAATATAATAATGCCAATGTAACTTGCCTCAATCACTTGATCTATCACTCTCATTCATGACAGTACGACTTAACTGAACAAACACTGCAATGACTAACGCTCACCATGAGCGGCAAAACTGTGACAATGGTACACTCAACTCATTGACAACTTATAAACCTCCGGCCTGTAACAAGTATAATCTAGACACTACACTGTACTAGAATAACAAATTAATAACCCATCAGACACGGAATATGGCAAGCACATATAACAAATAGTCCATAACACGAACTACGCAGCAAACGTGCTGGCAAAGGGAAACATATCTGCGTCCGATCCGGACGCTGGCTAGAATCTCACTGACTACTGTCGCGCCCGAATTCCTGGCTTCCGGTAGTCACATGACTTCCCGGTTTTGGCTATACCCGGCGTTGCACGGCTGACTTTTCGTACAACAGATGCACTGCGAAATAGCGCCGTGACAACAAGAAACATTAAACACCATAGCGATGAGAAATGAAATGAAAAGAACGAACACAGAAGCGAAGTCCCCCAGGTTAAAGCAACTATATAGCGAACAGTACAGTCAGCTGGACAAGGAAGTTAAGCGCCAAACCCGAGCCAACAAAAGAAATTTCCTAGACGATCTTGCAAGACAGGCAGAAGAGGCAGCACTGAGAAATGAACAAAGCACAGGATGCAAAATAACTAAAACCATCAGCGGAAAACGAGGTGCAAACAATATTACATTAATAAGAGATAAGCAAGGACATCTCATCACGACAGCAAAGGGACAGGAAAGATGATGGGCAGAGCATTTCAGAGAAACTCTGAAAAAGGAACCACCAGAGACACAGTTGAATGTTCCTGAGGCTGAAAATGATCTAAATGTTAATACAGACATTCCACTGAAGGGAGAAATCATCACGGCAATCAAAAGGTTAAAGAATAGAAAAGCTCCTGGCCACGATAACATAAATGCAGAGCTATTTAAGACAGACCCTGAGCTAGCAGCAGAATTACTAGAACGACTATTTGCACAAGTCTGGAAAACAGGGACAACATCAACGGAGTGGAACAAAGGAATAATTGTCAAACTGCCCAAGAAGGGAGAACTTGCAGACTGCAACAATTGGAGAAGAATCACTCTTCTCTCAGCTCCTAGCAAAATATTAGGCAAGATAAGTATACAGAGAATTTTAAAAGCAGTAGATCACACACTGAGGAAAGAACAAGCAGGATTTAGAAAAAACAGAAGATGTGCAGATCATATATTCACTCTCATGAACATTATAGAGCAGTGCTCAGAATGGCAGAGACAGCTGTACATTAATTTCGTTGATTTTGAAAAGGCTTTTGACAGTATACGTAGGGACAGTCTATGGAAAATATTGAGGGCTTATGGAATTCCAAGCTGCATAGTATCAATCATAAAAAGCCTCTATGCCAACTTTACGTGTAGCGTAGGGCAGAGCAACCTAACCTTTGAGGTGAAGACAGGAGTACGACAGGGATGCCCATCATCAACCACTCTATTTTTAACAGTCATAGACTGGGTGATGCTACAGACAACAGAGGGCAGTCCAAAAGGAATAAGATGGACTACGTTTTCTACATTGGAAGATCTGGAATATGCAGATGACATTGCACTACTAGCACATTCACACCAACACATCCAGGAAAAAACGGATAGACTTAATAAGTATAGCCAGCAGATGGGCCTGAACATCAATCTAAAGAAGACAGAGATCATGACACTCAATGTGACCCAGCCTTGGCAGCTCTCTTCTTTTGTCTATCTTTCTGGCCTGTCTTCGAGTTAGTGTGTGTTTTAAACCTAGCGCGGCTTCTTTATATAGAGCAAGCGCGGGCTTATCGGAGAGCTTCCTCGGTTTGGTGAAATTTCGTCCTCAAGAATTCATCGTTCTGAGTGCATATGTGCAAATATCCTGACAACTTTTCCTCAGTACCACTAAACACGCCAATCCATCCCGTTCTTTCATCTACCTACTTTTATTTTCCTGATTAAGAGCTTCCTTTTATATACATTTAATCGAAATCAGTTAGGGCATGTATTTACTAGGATTTTTTAAAGTCTATCGTCTTGATAGTCCTAGATGTGAAGACTAAGTAAAACTTTAAATTTATCTAATACTACTTACGTCTTCGCATCTTTCCTCTAGATTTCCATTAATACGTATATCCTTTCAAGAATTAAAGCACTTTTGATAGTATTATACACAGCATGCGCTTGTAGCGTTAAATTTATTTTCCAGCAGATACGATTCCGATATTGCCATGTTTCAGTTTCTCCTTACCCCACTTCCCCTAACGAACCGGATCTGCTTTGGCTAATATTTGCTGCCTTGCGTTAATCTTCAAAGCAAAATAAAATCTACGATGTGTCACACCCCAGTATGCGGCGTTCCGTCTTGCTTTCACGAAACTAGGCATGTGTTGAAAAATTCCGCCACAAGTGAGCAGGAAATGTGATATAAGTAAACTGTGAAAACATTTTACGGATATCACAACTCCATATATGGACGATGACTGTTTGAATTTTTCAAACGCATGAGTCACAGAAAATATTATATGAGGAAAAGTTGTCATAACATGAACTTTTGAGGCGCGAATAAACAATCGCGTTGATTGGGAGTTTTTCAAAAAATGCCAGGTGGAAGCGTGGACCGGTACCCTACGATATAACGTAGAAAAAGTTTGACATACGGCACTGCATTCCAGAAATCTTCAACGTAGACAGGTCGGACCTTGCCACTAAAAAGAATAGAGTTCGATTCTGAATTTATAGGACCGGACAAAACGTATTAAAAGCATCTCTGTACATTAGTAGAAAACTCTCCAATATTAATACGGAACCTGGAATTCTGCAGGACCACTCACATGTCACAGAGGGATTCTGAAATAGAAATAATATCCCAGACGTGTGTTCAAGGCATCTGTGTTAAGTTGCCAAGATTGTTGTACCGAGCAAGAAATCTATCTTCCCTATTGGGGTAAATCGTAAACATAAATTTTATGCTGTGAATTTGACATGTTTATACTTGCTAGTGGTGTTAAAGATTCATACTAGGTTGGCAACCTCAGCATGTGAAAAGGATACATCCATGAACCACCACAGCAAGCGCTGGTGATTGCTTCATGGTAGTTCTCACGGAAGAACCAAAAACAGAGGTAACCTCAGACTCTGAATGGAGCAGAGAGTAAGTGAAGATTACATCAACCTGTGCATAGTTGTATATTATCATTTTGTTAATGTATGTAAACTTAATATGTTCCTTCAGGCACAAGCCACCTCCTCTGTCCAGTCACAAATGTTTCCTTAAATTATATATGACTTTTAATCACATGTCCTGGGTGATATGATATATGTTCAGGGAGAGTACAAAAATCTGAGAAAACAAACGGCTGACGGACAGGGGGAAAAGGCGCCTAATTAACATCAGGAAAACAAATATTTAGCAGTGGAATTTGTTCTTTTATTCCCTCTGAAGTTTGTGGTACCAGTACGAGGCGACCCGACTATTTGCGGTACGACCCGGAGAGACCATTTGCTATATTACTAGACTGTGGTTCGAAGCTTCAGATCTACACCTGAAGATTCTTGCCTTGGCCAGGAGAGGTTACTTCCTGAACTGATCTGGAAACGTGCCCTCACGACAGAGACGAATCTACAGAAAAGCAGCATCGGCAGTTCAGCATTTTGGCAAGTCCCAATTTTAACAGGCCAAACCCAACCGATCTCTATGTTGCTAGATTCATCAAGCCTAAATACTTTTCGGTGGAGAAACCTAATTAGTTTTCATAATCACCAGTAATATTTATTTACAAGCGTTAAAGTAATTGATCATTAAATTTGTATATGTTGATTCTGCATTTCTGTATGGTGCAGAAACATGGACGATGAATAAGCATTTGGAAGAAAGAATTGAGGCTCTTGAAATGTGGATATATAGAAGAATGGGGCGTATCTCATGGAAAGAGATGAAAACAAATAAGGAGGTCCTAGAAAATCTAGGTATGAAAAGAGAACTAATTAGGGAGGTCAAAGTTCGGCAGCTAAAATACTTTGGCCACATAAAAAGGCATAACACCTTTCAGAAGACCATAACAGAAGGGAGAGTTGAAGGCAAACGTGCAAGGGGAAGACAGCGCTATAAGTGGGAAGATAACATCAAAAGATGGACAGGAAAGATTCTATCAGAGTGCACCACCAAGACAAGAGGCAGACGACGTTGGAGATCCATTACAGCCAACCTTCGTTGTGGAGATGGCAACTGATGATGATGATGTTGATTTTGACTAATTCATAGTTGAATTAATCATTACAGAGAGAAAGGCATACGTATGACTCAGAACCTCTAGTATATATTCAATGGATGGGTGTGAAAAAAATCGAAAAAGGTGATTCGTCTTACGAGGACAAAAGACAAAGAAAATAGCCAACGTTACGACCACAAGGCCTTCGTCAGGGAAAGGAAAGAAACTGAAGGCTAGATAGGACACATAAGAACCTAAATAAATATAAAAATAATAAAACCTAGGTACTTCCCTAAAGGCATCGAAGTCCTAACACTTTTGCTGCCCGCGAACGGACGAGCGTGCCCGGAAAAGGAAATGACTGCCACCACCGGATGTACACAATACATACTAAGAAACTAAAAAACGAAACTGAACAATAAACTACACAAACGTAATATTAGTGGGGACTGGAAATAGAAGAGGACAGAATGAGTTGGAGATAAATAAATATGAAATAAAAAATCAAGACATATTAAAAACAGTGTATTATATATTCAAACATATTATTAGAGGGCGGCACAAAAAAAGAAAAATAGGATCTTCTTCTTCTTCCTCGTTCGTCCTAATAAGGACGTTGGTTGCGTTGTGTCTGTTTACAGCGAAGCTGCGATATCTGCGCCTTTCGGCCGACACATCCAACTTCAGCACGGCATTTTTGGGGACCGGGTTTGCCTTCCCTCTTCGATCCCTACTCTCTCAGCCAGACTGCAGTGATGCAGCCTGTTTCCAGGACCACCACTTGGAGGTGGAGTAGGGTCTTGGTCAGCTCTGGTTCGCTGACCCTGACGCAAGCAGTCAAGCTATGGGTCGCTGATTGCATTCTCTGTTGCTGCGTCTTTGGGTCCCGAAAAATAGGATAAGAGTGGAAAGAGTCAAAATAGAACAAGAGAGGAAAGAGTGACCTCAGACAAAGGTGTGTAGAGTGTTAAGACCAGCTGGTTTTAGACATCACATGCGGTGGATAAGACGGTTCTCAAGCTGTTCTCGGCTAGCAGTGTCGGAGGAGCAGGATCCGATCGCCGTGACCTGGATGTCGATGGGACCATGGTGGTCAGGACCATTAAAGTGTATGGCAACTGGTGTGGATTTTTGCTGAGAGATGTCATTCAAGTGCTGGCTGAATCTATCCCTGGTACGGGTAAATAATAAGAATGTTTATTATTTCAGGAACCGTCCTCCCGACGTCCTGTGGTAAGAGTGCATTAGACTTCAGGCTTGACACTCCGTATTACTGTGGCCTGCTGAGTACCCTCCAGGGTTCCCCTTGCATATCCCGTTTGAGGGATTATATTATATGTATTTCAGTTTGGCCAGTCACACACAATCTCCCTGGCCCGCACCTCAGGTACTCATTAATCAAGGCCTAACTTCTTGGCACGATTCACAAATATTTATTAGCACATTACTCCATTTGAGTATGATATGACATCGTAGCTTTTACTAGCACATGTCTCTACTGTCCTTGATTGTGATACTCTCCATTTTAATGGTACAGTCAACTTACGTGCCCAAGAATTCCATACACACTGCTAAGACTAATCTGACATTATACTGTTAGATGAAAGCATAAGGCAGTGATGGTAATCGATCTTGCAGGTGAAATATAAAGATGCCCAAAGGCAATTAACACATTTTAAAAGCAGGTCCTACTGGACACATTCCTTGCATACTGCATAACTGGACGTCTGCTGTCAATTCAAAGCAGGAGTCAAGACCGCACTTCCTGCAACCACGGGATACCGTGTGTAAACAATATATATCAGGAAGTGATCGAATACGAAACATGATATGATATTTACTCATATCATTTACTCCCCCCCCCGGATTAAAATAATGAAAAGGAACTTTTCATTATTTTCATAATACAATCTTACAAGGTCACTGGAGAAACCATATGACAATATCCAAATATTCAACTGTCATCATTATGATAGCACCTAGAGGCGTGCTCCATAATCGACAATTTAACACACAAGGTGTGGTATTTAGTAATAACATAACTAAACCCATTATCGTTAGCAGACGCTCTTTTGACACAAATGTGAGGTAACTATATTAATTAGAAGGCAGTGAAGAAAAGTCAATATGTCAGTCATGGCACTCACACAGCATACCATGTCAACAAACGCCCTAAGTCGTGTCGGTATGTAAGTCTACCTATCTATCAAATGAAATGCATCATAAGCAATCAAAGATAGAATAGAACAAATGAGGCAGACAAGTTAAAATATAAGTGGTGACTGTGACAATATGTCAAAATAATTATTAACATTTGTATGTATGCAATGTCATGTGGTGAATGACAATGTTAATGAGATGTCATATGAAGATATATTAATTAATATCTACACATATGAAAGATATCGGTTATCTAAGTGGAAGCACCACTGTAATTCACTTCATATAATAATACACTAATGAACCAATGTAATATTCCGAGTGTTATTAAAACTGGTCATGTTAGACCATACACAGTTCTTCCTGTAGAGGTATTAAACTAATTAAAGTTTCAGTGAGTCAATAATTCGCACAACATTGTTTTTGATCCTTAGTTAAGTATATATGGCGGAAAGAAGATGTTCATTGAAGAAAATCCATTTTCCATCTATGTCGGTTGTTGATGTTTGTCTTCCATGGAATAGCATATACAGCACAGATACTATTGTTCATTCTGTACTTGAGAATTTCATACGTATATGAAGAAATGGAATTTCTTGGTTATGTCCCTTTTTGAACTTTGTAGTCAGTAATTGTAGTTACTTCCCTTTTTACACAACGTTTGAGACGGTTAATTAGTGCAAAAAGTTTTGGAAATTGTAGCAAAGTATCTGAATTGCACCGACTTGGATTGTTATACTGCCAAAAGTCATTGTACAACGTGTATGAAGTAACGAAGCATTGTTCTTGAGCAATTGCATTAGACATCATATGACGAACGCTTGAATATATATCTTGATTTTGGATGAACAGTAATTCGTCATCATCATGTTGCTTGGCATAGTGTCTCTAGTTTTTCAACCGGTTTAAGTGCATGACGAAGCAATGTGCCTGTAATATCTGAAGTATGCACTATATGAGTTAAAAGAAGGCATATGCCTTAGTTCATGATGCTACCTTTGCGAAATAATTCCTGACTTGTTCCAAAGGAAGTAGTGTTATCATTGAGCATCAAAGTTGGATTGAAGCAGCATTTGCGGAGACAACTGGCGATAGCGGATGCTTCACACATCTGGATAGCACATCGGCCATCACGTTCAACTTTCCTGCGATGGGTTTGATCTGTTAATTATAGGGTTGAAGGGCCAGTGAGGCACGCGCTGCTTTAGCATTCTTGAATCTCGCTGTTTTCAGGTAAGACAGTGCCCTCTGGTCTGTCTCGAGTGTAAAACTTGCACCAAGCAGGTAACGTTGCAGTTTAGAGAAGCAGAACACAAGAGCCAGTAGCTCTCTCTCAATGACCGAGTAACGCTGCTCCGTCGGCGTTAGCTTCCTGCTAACATAAAGTGTTGGATGTAAACAGCCCTTCCATTCTTGCAAAAGCGAACCTCCAATGGACGTTTTGGAAGCGTCTACTGTAAGAGTAAAATGTTTAGAAGGATCAGGCAATCTCAATATAGGCAACTTGGAAAACAGACATTTTAATCTATTTAAAGTCACATGAACATCCCGACTATAAATACACCTATTTGGTGACTCCTTCTTCACCAGTGATGACAACACAGACGTATACTCTGCAAAATTAGGGATAAACTTACGATAAAAGTTTAGGAGCCCTAGAATACTTCTAACCTGTTTTTTGGTCTTAGGCATATCAAGGTTTAGAATCCTAGAGATAGTAGTATCATCTGTTTTCAAAAAACCTCCTCCTACTTTATAACCTAAAAATGAAATTTCCTGAAATCCAATCTTAGTCTTAGATGGACGTGCAGATAAATTATGACGAAGTAGAGTGGTAAGTAAGGATTGAATACCCTTCAAATGTTCATCCCATGATTGATGAAACAGACAAATGTCGTCGATGTAAGTAATAAGGTCGTCTCTGTCAGAGAAGAGTCGTCTCATCATGCGAACGAAGGTCGCAGGTGCGTTAACTAAACCAAAAGACATATAGTTAAACTGAAAGAGTCCTAATGGGGTTGCGAACGCAGTATAAGGCTTGGATCGTTCCGTTAATGGTACTTGGAAATAGCCTTTAGATAGATCAAATTTAGAAAAAAATGTAGCTGTAGCTAGTCTATCTAATAAAGACTCTAACACGGGTAGTGGTTCCGCGTCGTTGATGGTGATCGAATTTAGACGTCTAAAATCTATGCATATACGTATAGATTTGTCTTTTTTTCTGATCAAAACCATCGGAAAACTATAAGGGGAATGAGATGGAGAAATGACATTTAATTTCACCATCTGTTCTAGTTCCTCTTTAACCTGACATTGTAAATGTATAGGAATAGGGTAAGGTTTCAACTTAATGGGTTGAAAGTCTGTCAGAATGATATCATGTTCGATGATATCAGTGTGTCCTGGGACATCAGTAAGGACATCAGTAAAAGAACGTAAGATAGAAGTAACCTGTTCTTTCTGGAAAGAAGATAGAGTTGGTGATATGTCAACATCTTTCCAACTTTCAGTAGACAAGTAGTGAAGACTAGGTAATACTAATAATGAGTCATTACCATCAGTCAAATCCGAATTTTCTTCCTGTATGACAGCCAAAGAAGAATGACGACAGACAGATTGATCAAGAGCTTCAAAGACTGGTCTCAGATATGGTGGACGTGTATGAAACTGCTGTAACATATTGATATGAAAAGTTTTTTCTTTTCCCTCTACTGAGACAATATAATCAACATCAGACAGTTTCTCCACAATCCTGTAAGGTCCTCTCCATGAGACTAATAATTTGTTATCTTTCCTGGGTAATAATACATAAGCTTCATCACCAGGCCAAAGTTGGCGTAATTTGCGGTTTTGGTTAATGAATAACCTCGCCCTAAGCTTTGCCTTTTCAGATGAACCTACTGCTATCTGGCATGCGTCTATTATTTTTTTTCTCAAATTGACTACATACTGATATGAGGTCTGAACCTCCTTGTTCATCTCAGCACCAATTAAAAGTTGTTTTAATATAGACATTGGGCCGCGTGGTCTGGCGCCAAAAACCAATTCAAATGGGCTAAAGCCTGTATGTTCATTTTTTATCTCTCGATAAGCAAATAAAATAGCTGGCAGGACTCTGTCCCAATTTTGAGGATATTTAATTGTAACCTTATGTAGCATTTGTTTTAAGGATCTGTTGAGGACTTCTATTTTCCCATTAGACTGAGGATGGTATATTGAACTCAGGGATCTTTGAATCCCAAACATATCCATAACCTGTTTCATAGCATCTGAAACTAACTGAGTTCCTCTATCAGACAATATGTTTTCAGGAAAACCTATTCTACTGAAAATCAAAAATAATGCATCAGCAATATCTACTGTGGTGATGGTTTTTAAAGGAATAGCTTCTGGCCAGCGTGTGCACATATCTATGCAAGTCAACACATATTGATGACCTCTGGCTGATGTTACCTTTAAAGGGCCAATAATGTCAATGGCCATCTTTGCGAAGGGACGCAAAGAAATATCAGATGCTTGAATGGGAGCATCATGTTTTGGTTTTCTGGTTGCTACACTTTGGCAGATGGTACATGTGCGACAAAATAATTTGACGTCTTTCGTAATTCCGGGCCACAAAAAATATGACAAAACTCTTTGTTTTGTTCTAGCAACACCTAAGTATCCTGCACATTCAATGTCATGTGCATGTCGTAAAATGAATGGTCGAAAACAAGCTGGTACCATAATCTGTTTCTTTAAGGAATTAGCAAATTGATAGTTTCTTACTAAAATCCCATTTTTGATAGTATACCAGTGTTTTGCACAGTTATCTATCATTACATCATTCAAATGAGCAATATGAAAATATTTTTTTAAGGAAGTATCATCTTTCTGTCTTTGTATAAAGGTTTCCTTATCAATGAGCTCCATCTGAAATAAATTGTCATCATCATTATTCACATCATTGGTTACCTTAATATCATCATTATTTTCCTGTTGATAATGACTTATATCATCATCATTATTTTCCTTTTCTTCTTCATCTTCTGAAGTGATATTTTCAGTTATATCTTCAGGTAACATATCAATGACTGGTTTGTGATGATCATTGTCCATGCGAGACTGAGCTCTGGTAGTCATAGCATTTGAACATAATAAGTGATGTCTTTCCCATATTTCAATATCTTCCTGTGTACATTCATGCAATTTAGGTATGTTTCCCATAATAATTCCAGCAATTGGATTGTCCAAGAGGCATACCAGTGTTCGTCCTGTAAAATAAGGTGTGTCCAAAAATACCTCTGCTGTGGGGTAATATTCCACAGTTCCACCAAAAGTTATGCATTTCACTTGTTTTCCTGTATAATCCACCTTATCAACCAAGGCTTTGCGCACACCAACAGTGGTTGCACCCGTGTCCCTGAGTAAAGATGCTAACTTATTATTGACAAAACCTCTGTTCAAGATCAATGAACCAGTACTTTCAAAAGATGACATGACTGGGAGAGGGTGTCCGCATAATAATCTTGGCACTCCTTGAGGCTGAAATAAAGAATTGCAATTAGTGCAGTTATCACTATTTGCTAAGTCTACACTGCATGAATTTGCATGTGCTACAATATCATTAGGGTTCTGATTATTATCATGAACAATGGCATTGGTACGTTCAGTGTTTCTTGATTGCCTGGAAGTATTGTTATGATAAGATCTTTTATTTGCATTTTGATTATTTCCTCTATAAAATGATTTCTGACCTCTACTTGATTTTGAGTTATACTCTCCTCTATTTTGCCAGTTATTGGACTTAAATGAGGTTTGTGGATAAAAGTTATCCTCCTGATATGAATTCCAATGTCTTTGAGGTTGGTATTTATTAAAATTGTATCTACCTCTATTTTGACTGTAATTATGTGATGGTTTAAATCTTTGATTCCTATCCATGCTGTTAGATCTATACCTAGGTGCATTGTCTTGGAAAGATCTGGCCGATGCAGCTGGTAATGAGTCTCTTACATTGTTTTTGCTCAATACTCTATTAGGATGTGCAACTTGATATTGACGTCCTAAGGTTTGTAATTTAGTTAGGTTCTCTGGCTTTCTTTCCTGCAGGAACGCAAGAAAATCAGAACCAATCGATGACAAAACCTTGTCTCTTAGAATCAAATCTGACAAACCCTCAAAAGTTTTTTCAGTTTTGGATAGTTCAATCCATCTAGAAAAATTCAGTTTAACAGCTGAAATAAATTCAGTGAAATCTTTTCCAGAATCAGGGTACAAAGATCGAAATTTCTGACGATAGCCCTCATCATCTAATTGATACCTCTGCAATAAAATGACCTTAACAGCTTCATAATCCTTTCTAGTCTGGTCATCCAAAGTGGAGACTACAGTTAATTGTTCACCAACCAATAAATTCATAAGTCTACATGTCCATGTAGATTTGTCAATCTTATATTCTTCACAATAAGTTTCGAACCTATTTAGGAAGCATGAAATGTCATCTATGGATGCGTTAAATTTTGGCAAATTAATCCTTATGGCAGTAGTATGATCTTTATTTTTATCTTCACCTACCCCAGGATGCAACAGTGGTTGTTGTAATTTTAATTTTTCCAGTTCAAACTCAGCTAATCTTATAGCTTGTTGAGATTTACTCTCTTCTTGAGATCTGGCATAGGCTAATTTTTCTCTTTCAAGAGCCAACTCTTCTGATCTCCTTTTTTCCTCCAATTCTTCTTTATGGAGCTCTTCTTGTCTCCTTAACTCTTCTTTATGGAGTTCTTCTTGTCTCCTTTTTTCAGCCAATTCCTCTTTGCGAAGTTCTTCTTGTCTGTTTACTTCTTTATCAATATAAGCTTGCAAAGCTGGACCTTCCAAATTAAGTTCCTTTCCAATCTTCAATAAATCCTTGAATGAAGTCATGGTTGCTTATTCTTGTGTTTATCAATAATACACAATATTTTAACTTTTATGTATATGAATATGTCAGCTATATTCAATATTCACTCCACCAATCTCAGATCAATTTATAATTGCAATAGTAGATGTATTCAGATATACAATATGGAGTAATGCAAAAAAAATAGAACCACAACAAGTAAGAACAGCAAGACAGGATTAGAGCAACTAAAGGAAATACAAATGGAAAACAAAGGAATAACTATAAAATATACATGAATTAATTTAAACTAATGCTCTATTACAAATAGACAAGACAAGACGCATATCACAACAATTATGACATCTAAGAAATGAATGATAGTGAGATGAGGCTAGACAATATTACAAACAATAAAGCAACGAACTAAATAAAATATAACAATGACAGTACTTATGAGAACAAACAATAGATAAACATGACTACACAGCTAACAAAAATGGATCTGTTAAATTCAACAGAGGCAAACTTTTATACAACCAGCAGAGTATGCTGGGTCCTCTATCTGAATCACACAGATACTGCCCTATAGAACGCTTGATTTGCTCATTCGACCTAGCTTTCGCGGTATTGAATGATCACAAACCAAGTCCCTCCATCCAGCCCGCTAGTTACAAAACCAAAAACACGTAATGAAAACACATATATGGTGAAGTCAGATATCAGGCAAACAGATTATATTCACAGCCAAGCTGTATGTAACAATAAATAGACTTATCTGTTGCCAAGAAGACAATCCCTCTTGAGACTTCGACAAGGAAAGGATGTAGTGATGATAATAGCCTAGTATTTGGTTAGGCTTAGAATTGCTTCATGCTGACATCGAAGGACATCGATATGGTCCATGATTTTTGATAAAATACTTGCTTCTTGAATGAAGATAGTCAGTTCCTATGACTTCTGTGTAATAATAGGTCACCTTTATAACTTAGTGACATCTTGAGGCACATTCATGATGATGGAAATCCCTTCCATTCATTAAAACTTTTGGCAGACAATGCGTGCCGCCATTTTGAAAAAATAGTCCTAGATTCGTTAGGCGCTCTTAGGCTTGTAAGGCATCCAATGGCTTTGGCCCCCGGAAACTGGTACGGGTAAATAATAAGAATGTTTATTATTTCAGGAACCGTCCTCCCGACGTCCTGTGGTAAGAGTGCATTAGACTTCAGGCTTGACACTCCGTATTACTGTGGCCTGCTGAGTACCCTCCAGGGTTCCCCTTGCATATCCCGTTTGAGGGATTATATTATATGTATTTCAGTTTGGCCAGTCACACACAATCTCCCTGGCCCGCACCTCAGGTACTCATTAATCAAGGCCTAACTTCTTGGCACGATTCACAAATATTTATTAGCACATTACTCCATTTGAGTATGATATGACATCGTAGCTTTTACTAGCACATGTCTCTACTGTCCTTGATTGTGATACTCTCCATTTTAATGGTACAGTCAACTTACGTGCCCAAGAATTCCATACACACTGCTAAGACTAATCTGACATTATACTGTTAGATGAAAGCATAAGGCAGTGATGGTAATCGATCTTGCAGGTGAAATATAAAGATGCCCAAAGGCAATTAACACATTTTAAAAGCAGGTCCTACTGGACACATTCCTTGCATACTGGTCAAACGACACAAGCAGACTGCCGGTTAGAGACGCTAGCTTGTCCCACATCGAAACTGACGTCTGCTGTCAATTCAAAGCAGGAGTCAAGACGTCACTTCCTGCAACCACGGGATACCGTGTGTAAACAATATATATCAGGAAGTGATCGAATACGAAACATGATATGATATTTACTCATATCAATCCCCAAGTCGTTTGCCTGTTAGGCCAATATAGGTTTTGCAGCAACGTTTACATGTGATCGTATAAATGACATTGTGCGACTCACACGTGAAGCTACTGGTGATGGTGTACGTAGCCTCAGGAAAAAACACCTTGTGGGTTGAGATGACATACTTGTGCGTGTTGCATCGTGTCCTACCACAGGGTAGTGTGCTAAAGTGAGTGGCATTCTCCTTTGGGAGACGGCTGTGAACAAGAAGATCCTTCAGGTTCTTGTCGCGTCTATATGCCAACAAAGGTGCTTCACCGAATATTTCTTGGGTCACAGAATCTGCTTGGAGGATAGGTAGGTGGCGGAAAAGGATCTGTTTGACTGCAGTACTGTGAGGTGATAGTGCAAGATTAATTTGACTCTATCCAAAGTGGATTTATAGTGAGGTTTGAGGGCCTCCTGACGAGAGATCGGGAGCACACGTTGGAGGGCAGAGGTGAGAACATGTTCCGGATAAAGTCTGCTACGGAAGAAATCCAACATCTCATTGGCTCGGAAGTGGAAGTCATTGTCGTCTAGGCACAAACGGCGGAGACGGAGAAGTTGTGAAAATGGAAGGGAGTCACGACAAGCCCGAGGATGAGAGGAGGTATACAGAAGGTAGCTATGGGCATCTGTCGGCTTGTAGTATCCTGGGTTATTAAGACCGGAGGGCGTGATAGTAATATTTATGTCAAGAAAGTTGACATATACTGTGGAGATGAGGGAGATGAACTTGATGGTGGGGTGTAAGTGGTTGACAAAGTCTATGAAGCGGGATAAATCAGTCTCGGACATATCTGTGAGACCTATGCCATCATCGATGTATCTGCGGTAAAACCCGGGGAAAGGACCGGAGTATTGTTGCCATATCTGATGCTCCAAGTGGCCCATGAACAGGCAGGCATAGCTAGGACCCATCTTTGTTCCCATGGCAACACCACTAATTTGGTAAAAAACTGACCATTGATTTCAAAGGAATTAAGTTGAAGGACCAGTTCAGCAAGACGGAGAAGAGTGTCAGTGGGTATAGAAGGACAAGTGCGCTGGTCAAGAAAAAACCGAAGAGCTCGGAGACCATCAGAGTGAGGAATTGAGGTATACAGAGAACAGACGTCTAACAAGAAAAGACGGTAGGAGCGGTCTGCTGAGAGTCGGATAGAGGAGAAAGTTATAAGAGCATGATTAGTATCTTTGACAAAAGAGGGAAGATTCTCAACGATAGGCTGGAAAATGCTATCGAGAAAGTCAGAAATGTGTTCAGTAGGACAGGAACAGGCCGAGACAATAGGTCTGCCAGGGTTGTCGATCTTATGAATTTTGGGGAGCATGTAGAATACAGGCCTGCCCAAAGAACTTTCATGAATCCTAAGATGAGAAGCTTCGGGAGGAAGAGCCTTACTAGTGATGAGCTGTTTAATAGTGTTGTGTACAATGCGATTGTTAGAGACAGTTGCATCGCTGGTGCTGGGCCTGTAAAAAGAGCCATTGGTCAACTGGTTTTTACCTTCACTTAGGTATAAGTCCTTCTGCCAGACGACGATGGCTCCTCCCTTGTCTGCCGGTTTGATGACAATGTCGTCTCTACGGCGAAGAAGGGAGAGAGCACGGGACTCTGCAGAAGTGAGATTGGAATAGGGCAATCTACGAGGGCGGAGCTGCTGAATATCATGGATGGTGTTCTTGATATACAGGTCCAGGGCATGAGAAGCCCCAGATTTAGGTGTAAAGGGAGGTTTCGTAGAGTGAGAAAAACGTGCGAAGATGTCGGATTCAGCCTGAGACTGCGGAGTGCTGGCTTCCTGTCTAAAATGGAACTTCAGCCTCATGCGACGGTGAAATCGATGAACATCATGGAGGAGATTGTATGGGTCTAGGGTCGGACGAAGAGGAACAAATTTTAGGCCCTTACTGAGAATAGAGCGCTCTCCCTCAGAGAGCGGCAGATCTGAGGGGATGAACACTACCTGAGTGCGGGATGGAGTGGAGGATGGAGGGGCAGCATTAGGGGTAGGGAGGAGACGGGATAGTTTATGATGTTTAGTAGTAGAAAGGGACTCATGCAGCTGCCGGTTCAGTGTGTGGATAGTGATGCGTATCATAGAATGGAGAGGGAAGTTGTTGGAAGTGAGTCAACGTAAGTGAAGCAGAAGCTGGGACTGTTGGACACTGATATCCGATAAAAGGCGGGAGTGACGGGCAACCACTACGCGCATACGTTGAAAGCCACATCTGGTCTCAATTCGTTGTAGGAGACGTTGTTCCCTTGGATTAAGTGTGCCAGCAGATGGATGAAAATTGGAAGAGAATCCATTAGGAAGAATTTTGTGGTGGAGACAGGTATGAATAAAGTGGAGATGAGAGGTGAATCTGGTTTTCTTGAAAGCTGCGAATGCGAAGTCAATAGCGGCACGGGATATATCAGGAGGCAGGGAGCTAAAACTGGTGGTGACCGACACACGGAGAGAGTTGATAAAATATTTCAGAGAGGGCATAGTGGGGAAAGAACCAGGAGAAAAGTGAATCGCCCAGAAAAATAAAATATAAAATAAATAATAAATAAATAAAATATAAAAAACGCTAAATGAAAATAGAGATAAATGAAAAATAAATAATAAATAGGATAGAGTGCAGGAATATAAGGTATGAAGGAAGAGTAGGGAAATACGAAAATAAATAAATAGGATATAAAATGATATGCAATACTAAAAAAGGAGAGATAGGATAGGATCGGGGGGATAAACAGGATAGGTAGATAGAGACACGAGATACCAGAGACAGGGTGCAGTCAAAACATTGTATATTAAGTCGGGGAAGTTGAGGGGAACTGCGGTAAGACGTGGAGTACAATGGAAGGGTGGGAAAAAAATCGAAAAAAGGTGATTCGTCTTACGTGGACAAAAGACAAAGAAAATAGCCACAAGGCCTTCGTCAGGGAAAGGAAAGAAAGTGAAGGCTAGATAGGACACATAAGAACCTAAATAAATATAAAAATTATAAAACCTAGGTACTTCCCTAAAGGCACCGAAGTCCTAACACTTTTGCTGCCCGCGAACGGACGAGCGTGCCCTGCAAAGGAAATGACTGCCACCACCGGATGTACACAATACATACTAAGAAACTAAAAATCGAAACTGAACAATAAACTACCCAAATATTACATTAGTGGGGACTGGAAATAGAAGAGGACAGAATGACAGAATATATATATATATTTATGAATATATACCAGCTGGTCTTAACACTCTACACACCTTTGTCTGAGGTCACCCTTTCCTATCTTGTTCTATTTTGACTCTTTCCACTCTTATCCTATTTTTCTATTTTTCTGCCGCCCTCTAATAATATGTATGAATATATAATACACTGTTTTTAATATGTCTTGATTTTTTTATTTCATATTTATTTATATATATACTGTTCAAAAAAAAAAAAAAAGAAACGCATAGCTATCCGAGGGCGCGTTTTTATGAGTTTGTAAGTAAAATTTGGTGCTAGGGTATATAAATACCAGCCTCAAATGTTCTTTACAGTGTCAAATGCACGTGTTGACCTGAATTGCGTTCGTTTTTGTAACCGTTACAACGCAGTGGTCAATAGTGTTTATGACGCAATTTTTGACCAAAACTCATGTTGCGCGCACGTGAAAGCAACAAAATTTGGGGTGAACACTATTCACTGACTACGCAACTGAAACCCTATAAAAGGATAACGCTACACACACAAAAATTCAGTTCATTTTCAAGCAGACATTTATGGCGTCTCTATCGATAAATTTAAGGAACATTGCTATTGGCCGACTGCATGCAGGTGAAAGTCAAAGTCAGGTTGCCAGGCATCTAAACGTGCATCAGAGTACCATCAGTCGACTTTGGCACCGGTTCCAAGCCACTGGCTCAGTTGAAGACCGGCATCGCAGTGGACGACCCAGAGTGACAACAGCAGCGGAGGATCGCTTTATTCGGCTTCGTCATCTCAGAGACAGGTTTACAACAGCTTCTTCAACTGCCCAGTCATTGCCTGCAGGACGTCATGTGTCTGATCAAACTATCCGCAATAGACTGCATGACGCTGGACTTTGGGCACAACGACCTCACCGAGGACCTGTCCTTACGCGCCGCCATCGCCAAAGTCGACTTCTTTGGGCCAACCAGCATCGTCCCTGGGCAGCGGACAATCAATGGAGACGTGTCTGGTTTAGTGACGAATCTTTCTTTTTGTTGCAGCGTCATGATAGACGGCGTAGGGTCTACCGTAGGCAAAATGAACGTTTTGCCCAAAATTGCGTTGATGAAGCTCCGCCGCACGGTGGTGGAGGTGCAATGGTGTGGGGAATGATCAGTTACAACGGAAGGAGTCAATTGGTGCACATTGAAGGAGGCTTGAATGCGCAACGATACGTCAATGAAATTCTTCGACCCCATGTCCTTCCACTTTTGGCTGCCCAAAGGTCTGTGTTTCAACAGGACAACGCCAGACCCCATTGTGCACGGTTGACCACGCAGTTCCTGACTGCCAACAACATTCTCACCCTTCCCTGGCCATCCCTGTCTCCAGACATGAGTCCGATTGTGCACCTGTGGGATGATTGCAAAGCAAGGGGAGGCAACCTGTGACTTAGATCATAAAATAAATGCAAACAAGAAAACATTATAATAAATGAATCGCGTCCTGATATAACCAACAGCTCCATGTATATGGTAGATGGTTGAAAGGGCCGAGCTACAAAGAAAGTAGTAAACACCTTAATTTAAAAAAACAAAATATTTTCTCTGTGTTGTCCTCTGTCTCTTTTCCTCCAATTTTTTCTGTTGTTATACACCAGCTGTCTGTAACTGTCTTTTTTTCTTTGTTGATGTGATCACTGGCCCAAGACAGTATACATGTTGTTAGATGTGTAGTGCGAGCGTATGATGAATTGAGTGTGGGTGCGAATGAAGGCGCGAATGTGTTTAGGCTCGTATAGATGTAGATCCTGCAACCCATACTCTCACATGCAGTAATCAAGGATGCTTTGACACTGCAGGCATGTTTCAAGACATTTATTGACGGGAACACACATAATATCAACAGGAACAGTCAGTGTAACAAGGTCATGCTGACCTGACATCGATAGGTATACATTTGGCATTCAAAAAAGGTAAACATCGGAATAGACGTGCATGGTCAATAGCAAAGTTCTTCAATAATGACAGTTCGTAGCGTCGCCCTTGGCGTCTCTGACTAAACGCGTCAGATGCCTTAGTTACTTTGACACACAGGTGCAACTTGGCACTCCTCGCCAATTGCACATATCAGGCTGTAGTATAATAGCCGAAAGCACAGGCCTCGTTCTGACGTCGGCCGTGTACTTCTGTTAAATAGGTTATCATCAACCCTGCAGTAATACTTATTGTAGATAGAAGTTCCGCCAATCTGCGGCTCCCACAATATATCTTCGTCACTGGATTTCTGGACAATATAAGACTAACAGTCTTGGATGGCTACCTCGAGCACAAATATATAAGTTCTGAAATGGCGGATCAGTGAGCTGCTGTTCACCCTAGGTAATCCTTTACATGTTCTGCCACCGAAAAGCGTAATAATGCATAAAGGTCGGTATTACCTGGCAAATGAATCCTCAGAACATCACAAGGAATTCTGTCGTCATCCCGACGCACAGAGATTCACTGGGGAAAACTGCCATAGCAGTTACTTCGAAGATTCTCCCCGAAAAACAATGGACTCTTGGTCCCTTCAAAAAAACAGGACCTCCCGGCTTCCCGGAAGTATATCTCACTCCCGCTTAAAAAACCTTCCCATAGGCCTACGCCGAACTGTCAACCTCTGACCCTACAGGTCAAACACAATGAATGAATAAACAAGGGAAGACAACCCCTAATCAACCTGACATCGCAGGTAAAGACACAATTATACTTATGATACAAACATAAGCAAATAACTTGACAGATGACTCCGTCGAAAATGACAGCAACACTGTCTTCTTCTCGTAATATGAATAAAGATGGAAAGATTCCTTCCTTCTAATGTAAGTAATAGGATGTCTTTGCTCACTGGCTGCTCTCAGAACATTCTCGTGGTTCTTTTTAATTGTCAATGGTGTTCTTAATGTTCTTATGTAAAACCACATCTCTGCGGCTTTTTTCTACTTGCTTACTAATTGTCTATAACTCACTTTCATAAATTAGGATTAGGTCTGCATAACATTGACAAACTCTTACTTCCATTGACAACGTTTTTGTATAACAAACTTTTCATTTTATGGCACACAGTTTTTACTTGAGCTACTCTATTTCGTACTTTCGAGATGCATCTTCCACATGATGTTAAAAAAGTGTCGAGGTATTTTAATCAATTAACTAGTTTCGAAACGATTCCATTTACTTTGATAGTCTATTCTTGAGAAATCATCATCCTCTGTTACTATAAATTTTTTTTTTAAATAACGTATTGCACCATTTTCTATTCTCGCCTGCGGTTTTCACACTAACAAACCCTTTTCGTTAAACAAAATTCGATGTCTCTTTTCGTTCATCTACATCTCTTTCTCTTTATCAGTCTTTTTTCATCTCGCAAAAGCGAAAAACCTAAATCCCGAACGAAACAATGGGATAATCCGGCAATATCAGCCCCGTCAGTCTTAATCCGGGATCTTGAGTAGTTGACAGTAGTGTCGTTTGGTAGCCGTGATTAAAGCCGTCTTAGGATCTGTCTGTCCGCCGGATTTCGTGAACGGAATTATTTAGCGTAGACAGCCGTGCGAGTAACAGACGCGCTCGCTGGCGGAATTGTCTAATCGCTTTTGAATTTTTACTTTTCTCTACGGATTTTGGACAAGGTGCGGCTAATGTTAGAAATGAGATGCGTAGGTCGGTGCATTCTGGCATACGAGTTCAGCAGAACAATGCGCTGATGGCTAGACAGGATATATAGTAGATACAAAACAACAAACATACAGATACACACACTTTCATACAGTTCTGGATGAAGATAAAACAGACTTACGTAGATGAAGCAGTGTCTCCCAAACTTACAACAGTCGCGTACCCCTTACGGGAGTTTAGTTTTACCTGCACGCCTCTGTCGGGCGAAGATAATATGTGGGTCATTTTAATTGCACTATTGTACATTTGTAAATACACTACAGCATATATAATATATCCTGTGGACTTATTAACACACATACACACACACACACACACACATATATATATATATATATATATATATATATATATATATATATATATATATATATATATACCTCGTATATATAAGGTTGAGAACGATTTAAAGAATCGAAATCGATTAATCGATGAATTTCGAACTAATTGATAAATTTAAAAAAAAAATCACAAATAACATTTTTTATTAACATTTTTTTAAATCACTGAGGACGTTATTTATTTTACTTGTTAAAGGTAGCATCGTCCTGAAAATATAACGAAAATACTGAAAAGTTACAACCAAACAGTTTATTGTTATTGACCATGCTTGCCAAATTCCATATCACAAACAGCTACCTTAGAAAATACTCTCGTATTCATTAAAAAAAACAGAAGCATTTCTAAAACTGGAATCTTCTACTTCTTAGATCCTTAGCCCCTGATTGACAATGCAGTCAGTGACCATCACGCTTAGTGGCGTCTTGTATGGCAGCAACAAACTTTCCCCATTTCGCTCGGTTGGTGACCATCCTTCGTGCCGTGCCTCAACTCTGGTTCATTTATAACATATAATTTGCATCTCAGCCTCCACTGTTCTCAGCCAGGATGTCTGTGGTCTGCCTCTGTTTTGCCGTCCTTCTGGAGTTCCATATCATAGCTGTTCTACTGATGGTGTCTGGGTACCTTCTGAGGACAGGGCCAACTGTCACGAGTGGTGATAAGAGTCTGTCTGTAACAAGACAAAGTTTGAGTGAAGAGCCAGATAATAGAAGTGACTGAATTATAGAATGTGAATATAGAGTGGAAGTGTAACAGTCGGGAGAACAGAGACAATAAACATTTTTTCCTCCAGCCACTAGTAACAACTTTTCAGTGTTAACCCCACTCACCCTCTCTGCCTTACATATATCAATGAATATATATATATATATATATATATATATATATATATATATATATATATATATATATATATATATATATATATATATATTTACATACATATATATACATATATATATATATATATATATATATATATATATATATATTGTGTAAGGGACCACACACACAACATGTGTCTTCACATTCGACAATAACAGACAGAGATAGTAAAATAATTCTGATCCGCTAGTAGTTATCTATTTTTATTAACTGCTATAAAAACTCAGATCATGCCTAAGCGATGTCAGAAAACCCAATAATAATATAAAAAACTACAACATCACGAACAACACAAAAAATAACTATTAAAAAACCAAGTCAATTTTGTTTAACAATCCAGAATGAACACCCAGTCTGGAAAACTGACAATCCTCTGAAGTACCTGTAATACTACCCAAAGAAAATAAAAAAAGAAATAAAACTGTAAACCGTCTCTGTTTCTGTCGACGGTCCTTAGTCTCTTTAAGGCGAGACGTCCGTGAGTAGCTACACAGAAACCCAAACAAAATAACAAATACTGAGATATGCACAACTCTCCTTTAAGCATCAATAAGAATTAACCCTACAACATTTTCAACCTTCAACCGTCGTCTATGCGTTCCTGAGTCTGTTTACTAATTGTCTGTGATGTTGTATCTATTCACTTGAAGATTATCATCTTTCCTTTCACTTCGCCGATGGGTTGTGAAACTTAAAATAAATCCTCGAGATGCAGGATTTGGTGGGAAGATTATCAACCAGTGACACAGATATATAGGAACCCTGATATCCGACGGGTTATACGAGTCCAAACTCAGGTTTGTGTAAGCGACGCGTACTACTATAACCGATACACGCTGGGTAATCAAAAATGCAACTGCGCGTAAAAGTTAGGAAGGGCCAATGCTGACGTACAAGAGGTCAGGACTCGCGCACTTTTCCTGGAGGTAGCGGAGCTTGAATCTCGGCCTTCTCTGCGGTTGGCAGCAGCTGAAGCATGGGGTGCCCAAATATGAATACCGCAAACTTCTCCCGAAATTGATAGCTGAGGTCACACTTTTGACCCAAATCAGGATTGCTAAATTACAAACCGGGAAAGTAATTCAGGCTGGGACTTATTGTTTCCCAGTTTTCCTTTGGCAGTGTATGGGAGCTTCACTGAAAATACAAATAAATACAACCGCTATAAACAGCTGTCCTTACATAAGGGTTCAATATATAGTTACAAAAGTTAATAGTACATCAGTAAACAACAATGTACGTTCCTCCGACAAATTAGCTTGGGAATCCCCGCTAATCAGCGCTGGCTGCCCCGATTACAAAATCATCTCCCTTTTCCTTGTTATCGGCCAATCGCTAGCCACGCAAACGTAGGTGACTGGGCAGGCCTACATTGAGAAACCACTCCAGGCGTACTCCTCGGTCAGCGGTTACGAAAATGCTGAATGCCTGGGTATGTAAACAAACTTTTGCTTTGTGAGCTGACCGTACGACGGCCTACATGATAATTATTTTATTACAATTTATCTTGTCAATTAATCGATTAAAAAAAATCTATAAAACGATTAATTAATCGTCAAGTATCCCAGCCCTAATAAATATATATATATTTATATGTATAACACACATGTATAACATTTAAATATCTGAATGCGAAGCTCGTAGGATCCAACTAGTCTGTTAAAAAGGCAAGTCTATCACCCGCAAACCTAGTACGCAAGGAGCGCTAAGAACACATACATGAATGTTTCTACAATACTGCATCCTCGTATATTAAATTTGTCAGTCGCAAAGACAATACCACCGAACATAATTATCCCACTGTGGAAAAGAAGATGCTTTCCTGATTTAAAATCTGATATTCCAGGCATTGAAAGTAAAAGAATTCAGACAGAAACACAAAGAAAGCGTATAGCAACCAAGTATATTGACCACCAATTTCCAGCAAACCTCTGGACACATGCATATACTGATGGTTCAGCAAAAAATGCAATTTAAAATGGGGGAGCCGACATCCTCTTTAAATTAAAGAGTAGAATTCATTCTACGGCCATTGTCACTGGCAAATACTGTAATAACTTCAATGCGAAGCAGAAGCCCTGAAACAGTCAGCTGAAACTCTTATGGAGTACATCATCATCTCATCTCAACCCGTCATGGGTCGTAGGGGTGCCATGGTGGTAGCATCAGCAGACAGGGTCCTCCACTGCTCTCTATCCTCAGCAATGCGTACAAGTGTGGAAAAACCGTGCCCTGCCCATTCTTTGATGTTATCAGCCCAGGATTTTCTTTGCCCTCCTCTTCTCCGTTTACCTTCGACTGTTCCCTGGAGGATAGTTTTCAAAAGAAAGTCATGACAAGTTACACGCCCAAACCAGGCGAGCTTTCGACGTTTCACTACTGACAAAAGTAGTTCTTGTTGACCTGCATATGTGTTTATTTTCTCTCTAACATAGACATTTGTTTTGTGCTCTTTATAGCAAATGCGCAAAATTCTTCTGTAACATTTATACTCGAAAGCCTGAATCCTTCGCTCCGTATCTGCAGTGAGTGTCCAGCCCTCTCACCCATACAAGAGAATAGATAATACAAGTGATTTGTATAATTTTATCTTCACAGGAAAACTGATGTTACTTTTCCAGATCACATTCAGCCTTGTCATGGCAGCTGAGGCCATCTCAAGTCTTGTCTTGATTTCTTTACTTGATCTTCCATCACTACATATAGTGGACCCCAGATATTTAAAGGTGTTAACTTCTTCTAACGCTTGCCCATTTAACGTAATGTTGGTCGGAACATGTTTCTTATGGCTATTCACCAACACCTCCCTTTTTTCTATATTAATTTCCATCCCATACGTTCTTATTACTTTCTCCAGTCTAGAGATAAGGTCTTGAAGTTCTGATTTTGTTCCAGCTATAAGATCGATATCATCAGCAAAACGTAGATTGCAAAGAGGTCGGCCTCCAATCGATATGGTTGTTTTATAATCGTAGAGAGCCTCCTGCATAATATATTCTAGATATATATTAAAGAGCACTGGGGACAGGATACATACCTGACGAACTCCTACAGTTGTTTTGAAAAATTCTCCAATGTCATTGCTTGCAAAAACAGCACTACTTGCGTCCTTGTAAAGTGCTTCAATGATATCTATGATGTTGGTATCAAAATTGAATTTTCTCATTATTTGCCATAAGCCTTCATGCCAGACTCGATCGAAGGCTTTTGTGAAATCGATGAAGTTATGGTATAAATCGCGTTGATGCTGGAGATGTTTTTCGATCTGTAATCTAATATTGAAGATTTGTTCTGAGGTACTTCTTTTTGGTCTAAAGCCAGCCTGTTCCTCGGATAAGATTTCTTCTGATTTCTGTTTTATTCTGTTCAAAAGTATCCTTAACATCACTTTACTTGGATGACTAATAAGGCTAATGGTTCTGTAATTCTTGCACATTTTTAGATTTCCTTTCTTTGGAAGCGGTATTACTAATGACTGCGTCCATTCTTTTGGCCATTTTTTAGTACTCCATATCTTCTGGCAAATTGTTGTCATAATTTTTACCATATCTGGTCCTCCATATTTCAAGAGCTCTGCTGGGATATTATCCACACCCGGTGACTTCCCTCCTTTCATCGAACATATAGCCTCTTCCACTTCTTCCCGTAATATTGCTGCATTTCCGAGTTCCCTGTTTTCACACTTAATGTTGTTTAATATGCTATAGTCAGTGTCGAGTTTACAGTTATATAATTCCTTACAATATTCTGTCCACCTTCTCATTACAGCTGTTTTGTCATTGAGCATGCCCCCTTGCTTTCTTCTATGACAGTTACCCTGGGCTGTTGGGGTTTTGATAGTCTTCTTAATGTGTCAAAAGCTGCCTTGCTGTTACCATTTATTAGCCCCGTATTAATGGATTCACATTGATCAGCTACCCATTTTTCTTTGGCCTGTTTCATTTTCTTTCTAATTTTTTTTATTCACCATACGATATTGCCATGCTGCTTCAGGAACCTCTTTCTTGACCTTTTTCATTTCCCGCCGTGTATCACATAACTTCAGAATGTCATCTGTAACCCATGGTTTGTTTATTTTCTTTCTTTTACCAAGTATTTCTGTTGCTGATTCAATGAGCACGTCTTTCATGTTCTCTGTGATTGAGTTGATATCATCCTCCAGAAAGTTGAGAGCTGCAAATTTTCCTCCAACAGTTGCCATAAAGATTCCCGCGATTTCTGGATCTATCTTTTTGTCTAAATTGGATCTTAACTGAGAACATCTGTTTTGATTATAATTCTTTTTGAGTTTACGCTTGAGCGTCATCAATACCATGTAGTGATCACTACCAATGTCGGCGCCAGGAAAAGTCCTAGTGTTGGCTTTATTAATACTGGACTTGAATCTTTTGGATACAAGAATAAAATCAATTTGGCCATGTATCTCAGTTTTCGGGGCATGCCACGTTGTTCTTCTTGATAACTTATGAGGAAATAGTGTATTTGCAAGGGTTAGTTTATAGTTGCTGGCAAATTCTAGTAGCCTTAGTCCTCGATCGTTGGTTTCTCCTGTACCAAATTTCCCCACCGTGCCAGCCCACTGACCGTATGCATCTGGCCCTATTTTAGCATTCCAATCACCTAGCACGATGAGAAGATCTTTCTTTGGGATTTTCTTAATTGTTTCATCCAGATTTTCATAAAATGTATCAATTGCATCATCCTCATAGTCAGTAGTGGGGGCATATACCTGTATGATGGAGATGTTCTTTGGATGTGCTGCAATACGTATGGTGATAAGCCTGCTATTTACTGGGGTGCAGCTGATGACAGAGTTCAATCTATCTTTATGTACAATAAAACCTACTCCATGCTGATGTTTGGACTCATCTCCACTAAACCAAATTTTGTGACCATCATCCGTTATTGATTCACCTAATCCTGTCCATCTGACTTCTGCTAGGCCCAGGATGTCCCACGAGTATCTAACAAGTTCATGTGTTAGTTCTCTGACTTTTCCACACGCATATAGCGTGCGTACATTCCAAGTTCCAACAACAAAACTTTCTCTAGGAAGTTTCAAAACAGGTGTTTGTACCTCATTCGCGGACTTAACACTCTCAAAGGGCAATGGGAGCGCGGTCGTTGTTAATCCGGGCCTCGGCCGATCCAGCATATTATTACTGAGTTGACTTTCCATCACAGCATTTCAGAGTACATAGCACTTGCAGAAAAACAGATAGTGATCTTTACAGATGCCCTTTCAGTAATAAGAGCACTGAAGAGCCACTATGCTAAAGGATTGGAAGATCTGAAAAACTCACTTGAAAGCCTGATCAAATCAACAAGTGTACAGTCCAGGCAACCAAGAGGCAGATAAACTTGCTAAAGAAGAGGGAGCACTGCAACAAAACGATATAAAACAAACTTATGAAATGGCTAAAATAAAATGTTGTTTTTGTTGTTGTTTTTTCTTTAATCGATCTAGCGACGCTTGGGCTCTCGTCCTTCAGCCCCATGCAATGTAGTGATATCTGCATGTTCTCACAAAATAAAACAACTATGAAAGCCAAATTCAAGTCCAAATTGGACAGAGAACACCCAGGTCACATAAAAGATGATGCCTATCACCAGCTATCTAGGCGAGACCAGGTTATCATTTTCCGCGTACGCACTGGTCACAATAGGTTGAGGTACCATCTATATCACATGCACTGTATTGGTCCAACAGATCTCTGCACGTGGCACCAGCCCCATGACAGCCGAGCATCTGCTCCAGTTCTGCCCAACTTACAGCAGTGAACGAAAAACTGTTTGGAGATGTCAGGAACCTTGAGCTGACTACTGCTTTTGTTAGAGTCATTAATGTAGAAGTCTGAGGGCGAACCAAGAAGAAGAAGAAGTATATTAAATTTAATGAATTCTTTTCTGAGAAAAAAAAGTGTAATATGGTACAATAAAAAAAATTCTGCCGTGAAACCCTTGAACACGTCTCGTGTACGCTCAAGGGTACATGTACCACAGTTTGGGAAACAATGTTCTTCGGAGAACATTCAGAATTTCAGAGCCGCGGCTTCAGTTCTTCGCATTGATCTAGGTGTTCAGATCTGGGTTGTGGAGTTGGAGTCGTTGAGTGGGTCGTTTTTTTAGTGAAGCGGTGTCAATAAAAAAATGATCGAACTCCGACTCCGAATTTTAGGCTATATAACTAGTAGTCGGAGTCGGGAGTCAGATTCTACAATTTTAGTCCGATGTCACGGTTTGCCTCCCCTTAGCTCTGCAGTAGTAGGACAACAGTGGCCAAAACTCAAGAATAACTGATGTGAATCTTCAAATGTGTCTACCTTTGCACAAGATTACTCTTGGCAGAGTTGTACGTTAGAGTGGTTAAGAGGAAAATTCGAGTAGAGTTATTGAGATTGACTTTTATGATTGAGATTAACTGGCTGTGTGGTTGTAGTTGTGGTGGGTTTAGATGTTATGAATGTTGCTGTTGTATTTAATTTGTAACTGAGTGAGGTCAAGCTGTGAAGGCCCCTGAGTCTAACAATTGATGGGGTGTGTTCTCAGGGAACCTTTCTGCTACCACCCTAAGATCTCACTCAGAGTTATATTTTACACTTAGAATGAATGATGACTACGTCTAAATGTCTAGGGTAATGTAAGTGTGGTGTGATGGTAACCCAATACACAAACACACACACACACAGATATTAAATTCTATGATCAACTCAACTAACACAGTGTTTTAAATTTGGTATTTAACAATTTTTTTACAATTTATTTTGTCCTGAACCTAATATTATTTGGGTCAGGACTATCAAAATCAATTGAAATCAATTGATATATATCTATATGCAATTCAATTAAACAAAAGGGGACAATCTGTCCAAACACATAATTTAAATTCTAATAATGGTGTTAATATATCTCTACTACTGTTTAACTGGTACTAGATGGCGGGTTGGGGTTTTTTACATCATCCCCTGTCTTTATTCACAAATATTATGTTCACTTTATTGGGTGGAAATAGATTTTATTTTATATAATTAGATTATTGTATGGTAGATAGTTGATGAATCGTTCCGTGCCAGGTCTTATACACTTATCTGGCACGTGAAGCTAGATGATAGTTGTCTTTCCGGCCAACGGCTACTGTCTCAATCTTCCTGGGGCAATCTTGGTAGGGAGCTTATAACAAGACTACAGTTCCAGTGGTAGAGATCTTGTACCACTACAGCAAACTCCACTTTTACACTGGTTATTATATTCAGGAAGCTGGCACTAGCGTAGTGCCAGTAACAAAACCCTGCAACATGAAGATTATGGTTTGTCTTAACATATTATCTAATCCACCAAATTCACAATTAATAATACATTCAAAATAAAAGAACAGGGTCAGATCTCTCTGACCAACCCAGCTCATCCAATCTAGATTGATGGAACAACTTGTACCAGTTTTCTTGTTCCTCTCCCCTAATGGCTGCAACACCTCTGCCATTATCATTGATCTTTTTCCATAAAATATGATGGGTGATATGATCCTTGATGACAACCTATATAATCTTTTGGATCTACCTCTCTGGTAGTTTGTTATATGATGGATCAACATCTAGGCCCTGCATAAGTCTGCTAGGGACATATGTACTTACAGTCGTAAAATAGTTTTCATATGGCAGTATCTCACACTCAAATTTTTAAATAAAATATTACTAATTTAGTTTTTACCACAAATTCAATGAAATACACACAGGTACGATAATTTGGCACAAATTTAGCTGTGCCGCTGCTAGACTATGACTGCTTTTCTTTAGTTATGTTTTCATTATATGGTGTAGCAAGTCAAACTTCTGGTCTATCAATCGACCTGTTTAAGGGAACGTTTTTCTTCAAATGGCGTCCAGCCTTCCAATTTTTTTCTCAATATCCCCTACGCTGGCCAATAGAAATCGGCGTCTATCAAATTTTGAATTCAAAGTTAAAAACCCCACTGCCAAAAATAATGTGTGTTTTTCGGTACGTTGGTTAGTCTGCCTTAGGCTTTACTTTGCAAAATATATTTTTAGTTTCGGGCCAACCAATAACCTCTCTCCCTCTTTCTAACTACATCCAATCAAATTACATATAATCTCTTATGACTCTTTTTTCAAAATTGCGTCCCCAAATGTTACCGATAAGATAAGCAAGGACGATCGTCCGTTCGTCAGTCTGTTCTAACATATATAGTATTATTGCAATATCTGGGTTATTAATTGGACGATTTTGTAAATTGAAAGATATTATTGATCAGGACACCATATTCCATTAATATATCTAAGTTTTATGACCCGATTCCTTTTAGTTTGTAATTCCATATTTTTCCTTTGCAATAAATATACACCATCTTTTTCCCCGCTCTCTATCGTTTTATTCAAACTAAAACGACAATGTCTGTGTTTCGTCAGAAAATACGCTACAATACAAGAAAAGAGGGCTGTGTGTGTGTTTATATATTTCCACTGCATGACTATAGGACGATACAAGTATTGGCCTAGCGTCGTATTTTCAAATCCGCCAAAGCCAACATCGCGCGTTCGTTACAATTTGTGATTGTCGTGAGAAATTCTAATCCACATATATAAATTATCAAGTAAATGTAAAGCCTAACACATAAATTCAATAAAAGGAAAGAAGAATGGTAAAGAACAGTGCTGTCACAATGACTGTACTCGAAATCCCCCTTGTTTTCTACTTCGTCTGCAATTTGTAACGTTTCACGTTGATAGTAAAAGCCTACTGCATCAATACACGCTTTCTACGATAAAACGTGTACTGCATTTCTAAGAAAAACCTTGAGATACGCAAGCTGACCTATATTTAATATTCTATTCATGTCATTTTATACACTAAGTTAACATAAACGAAAAGACAGATGAACTTAGGATAGAAAGAAAGGGAGGGCTGAAAGCCGGAACGCATGCAACACTAACACGCGTCTCGCTATACAATTACTGCCATCACGCGTGTAAGGCCACATGCACTAACTTTTTTTCAAATCGACAGTGATAAAAAACACTACCCATACGAGAGTTAGGTTTAAAAACTTACAAAACGCTTATTAGGAAATATGACATTATACTGTTTTATGTCTGAAAACATGACAGTACCCAGACACCACATCGATCGAAGTGAACGGGAGGTAGAAGAAAATGCATATTTTGAACGCAGCCCCTTAGCCCCATAAAATTTATATAGTTGGGTTCCTTAGGACTTGCTGACAAATAATATGTTAAGTGTTACGCAAATAGTCTAGGAATTAACAAATTATAGCCAAAAGAAATAGTGAGGGTGTCAGACAACACCAAAATCAGAATCGCCCAGTGGCAGATTTTGAAACACCATTGTACGGGAAATAGGTCCCCATGTTAAATCCTATTTGATTGGATAGAAGTAAATGTAAGGCTAAACACGATTAGTCGGACTACAAATACTATCTTTTGTCGTTAGGGGAGACGGAAGGAAGGGTACTTTTTTTAAACGCTTGTGTAAACATGGCTCGATTGGTTAGACCCGCCAATATAGGCAATTAGGAGCGTCAGTTCAGCACCACATTTTCAAATAAACTTTCTAAAGCAACAGTGCGTTGAGATTCAGCTTTGTGGTGAAGTGGGATGTTATAAATACTTATAGGGAACTTAGTGTACTGACTGAGATCAGCTGTGAAGGTATCTATATCTATTAAGAGTAGTGTATTATAGATAACCTTACTTGCTACCACATATCTATATATCTCAGTCAGAATTATTCTGGAATAGTGTGATGCTACGTTATGTGTCTAGGGTATGAGTATGGTGAAGTGTAAGTCACAACAACAGACAGATAAACAATTTAATTTAATCCACTACTCTTGACAACACTGTGACACTCACATACATATACCACTCTACAAAGATATCTTAAAAGAGTCACTGATAAACTTTCGAATAACAATATGTATTCATTACTGGCATGAATGAATATGTGTCCTGATTCAACTACAAGGGAACCAGGAATCACAATCAATTTAAATTACAAGTTATGTACAGAATGTATTTAATATGAATTTTGTAGTGACATATATTATTACAAATGTTCTATGTGTGTCAGTTGTGTAGTAGTAAAATGAGGTAATACTGGTTTTGTTTTGTTCAAGCTCTGTTGGTATTTGTCATCATGACTTCAATAGTTTGTCTTTAGGGACCAGTATTGGAGATGTTCACAGTTCCTGATTTTAAGACAAGTAAATTCCCCTCTGAATAGTATTTTTATAAAGTTATTTCAAGATGAGGGGACATAATGTTGAGCTCAGCTGGCCAACTCTGCTTATCTTGAGTGATGGCGGCAGGAAAGGACTCCTCTGCTCGAATTCTCCTCTGGGCTCAGGAGACATCTCACTGATAGCTAAAAAGACCAAGGAGTATGCTGTCCGACTCTGGATTCAGCAAATCTCTGACCAGATGCTGCTCAGTACCATCAAGACCACTGTCCCTGAAATCAAGAAGGATGTACCTTCTACTTCATAACTAATTTATATTCTCTTTTACACTGATCACAATACAGCACAAACATTGCGTTCAGAGCGTTAGGCCAACAGTCAGCTTCATCTGAAATACTTTATACCAGCATTACCATCCTTAATGGTCACTACGCCTCTACACTTCCAGCATTATTTCTTTCTAGTCAATCATCCAGATGTCAGTGTACTATTTGGCCATTCCATGCCGTTTTACTTCTCTCCGACACCCTCTGTTCAGGCTGGAGCATTTTAGGCTTTACCTCACGTTTGCCACTGAACTACACATATATATATACAGGCATAAATCAACCATTCACATTCAATTTTCATTAAAAGATATTAAATGGTTCAAGCTTACCACAATTCATACGAATAACACAGATACGTTGATTAGCAATGAATTCTGGCACAAACTGGCACAAATTTCCTTCTGCTTATCTTCCAGGCTTTTATTGAGCCAAATATAAGCTGGCTTCAACGCACTGATGCTTTATCAAGTGTATTTAAACAAGTGGTTTCGAACTAACGCTCCCAAGTGTGTATATCAGCGAGACTGGCCAATGAGCCACGTTTCGACAAGTGTTTGAAAAAATGTTATCTTTTCCCGTCTCCCCTAACAACCAAGATAGTATTTATAGCCCGACCAATCGTGGTTAGGCTTTCATTTGTTGCGCTCCAATCAATTTGAAGTTTACATGGTAGGCTATTTCTGTAACGTAAATTTTTTTCAAACACGTTAAAAAAAAATCTTATGAGCAGAAATGATTTTATGCTGTCAGGCACCCTCAATATTTTATTTTGGGTATAATTTATTAATTCCTGGACTATTTGCGTAACGTTTTACATATTATTTGTCAGCAAGCCCTAAGGAACCCAAAAATACTAATTTAAAGGAGCTACGTGGCTGCGTTCAAAATATGCAATTTCTTCTACCTCCTGTTTGGAAGATGTGCTGTCTGGGTACTGTTATGTGTTCAAACGTAAACCCATCTAATGTTGTCTTTTCTAATAAGAGTTTGTTATGATTTATAAACCTAACTCTGGGAAAGGGTAGTGTATTTTATCACTGTCCGTCTGAAAAAGTTAGTGCTTGTAGACTTACACGCGTGATGCCAGCATTTGTATATCGCGCGTCGCGTGTTGCATGCGTTCCTGATTTTCAGCCCTCCCCTCTCGCTATCCTTTTGTCCATCTGTTCGTTCGTTTTGGTAACGTAATATAATTAATGTTAGGATTAATTTAGGTCATTACGCAGTACGTCTCAATGTTTTTTTCCAAGAAATACAGCACACGTTTCATTGAAGAAAGCGGGTATAATACAGTAAGCTTTTACTATCAACGTGAAAGCGTTACAATTTGCAGACGAAGCAGAAAACAAGGGGGATTTCGAGTACATTCTTTGTGACAGCACTGTTATTTTACCATTGCTCTTCTCTTTATTAATTTTATTTGTTAGGCTTCATATTTACCTAATAATTTATTTATGTGGATTAGAATATTTCATGACACCTCCCCTCTTAAAACAGACATTATATGTCAGTCCTTTATTCTATATACACATAGAGAAATTTATTATTATTTCTGGGGTTTACGGTGATTCTCATCACACGGATGGCGGCTTAAAAAATCCGCTCCCAGATTGGTTTTTCCAGATATATATTCAATGCTAAAATTATATGGAGCCAGAAGCAAAGACCATCGGAGTAACCTAGAGTTCTCATGCTTAGCCTGTGCTAAAAACGATAAAGGTTTGTGGTCAGTTTGCAACTTAAATGCCTTCCCATATAGATAAATATTGAATTTCTTTATTGCCCATATTACTGCAAGACATTCTTTTTCGCTAGTTGAGTAGTTGATTTCAGCTTTATTCAACTTTCTGCTAGCATATGCCACTGGGCTTAATTCCCCATCCAATGCATCTGATTTCTGTAGTAAAGTTGCACCTAACCCAATATTACTTGCATCCGTCCTTACTATGAATTCTTGACTTAAGTCAGGTAATTTCAAAATGGGTTTACTTGTGAGCTTTTCCTTCAATTCTTGGTAAGTCATTTCACATTGTGGTGTCCATGTAATGCGATCTGGAAGTCCTTTACGTGTCAATTCAGTTAACGGTGCACATATGGAATTAAAAGTTTTTGATATACTTCTGGTAGAAACCACATAATGAGACAAAGGATCTCACGTCCTTCTTGGTTTGTGGTCTCGGGGCTTTCTGTAGTTTCTCTAAATTCTTTGGGTCAGGGGTCATGTTTCCCTGATAAACTGTGTGTCCCAAAAATTCCAATTCTTTACATCCAACGCAACATTTGGTTGGTCGGGCTGTTAAATTTGCCTCCCTAAGTCGATCAAACAGCATGTTCAGAGAGTCAATGTGTTCCTCAAATGTTTCTGTTGCTATAAGGATATCATCCATAAAATTTGTTATACAGGGATTATTCAGAGGATCCAATAATTTTCTCATCATTCTAGAGAAGACACTAGGCGCATTCTTCAATCCAAATGGCAATCTATTAAACTCATAGTGTCCTTCTGAGGTACTAAAAGCTAGGTATGGTCTAACCTCAGGTTTTACTGGAATCTGATAGTATCCTTTACTCAGATCCACTTTTGAGAAATATTTAGCTTTATTTAACCTGGCAAACAGCTGATTTGTATCCGGCAATGGATCCACCTGTCCTTCTGTAATAGCATTCAGTCTCCTGTAATCTATACAGAGTCTATGTTCTCCAGAGGGCTTCCTTAAGAGTACAACACCGGAACTATACGAAGACTCACTGTGCGAAATAATTCCTTCCTTCAATAGATAGTCTATCTCTTCCTTCAAAGCTTTTTCCTTAGCAAACGGAATCGAATATGGATTCATACAGACAGGTGTGGAGTCTATGAGTTTCATATCATATTCCAATAGGTTTGTATGCCCTGGTCGGTCTGTTAACACCTCTGCATGATTATTTAGAACCTGTTGCACTCTATCTTTCTGAGTTTTCGTTAAATGTGTACTGATTTTCACCTGTGCTGCTGTCTCACAGGGGTGTAATGGATATTCAAATGATGAAAGTGGTTCCTTTTTCATCTCCATGGCGATGGACAAGGTCAACAAGTGTGTCTCTTCCTGATGTTCTCTTTCCAAATATTTCTTCAGGAGATTCACATGATAGATTTTTTCTTTCCCCTTCTTATCTATCTTATAATTTGTTCTAGACACCTTCTCTAGAACTGTATATGGACCCTGCCATCCAATTTGTAACTTATTCTGACTCCCGGGCAAAAGAAGCAGTACCTTCTCTCCCACAGCCAAATTTCTGTCTTTCGCCTTCCTGTTATAATAGGCAGCATGTTTCTTCCTGGCTTGTTTCAAATTTTCATTGGCAAGTTTCCAGCCAGTTTTCAACCGAGTGGTCAGCTCATTCACATATTGGTATGAAGATGTAATGTTTTCCTCTGCCTTTTCATCAGTCCACGTTCTTAACAAAGCTACATATGGACCTTTAATTGTGTGGACCTATTTGTCCATGCACCGGTATGGTCTCTTCCACTTGAAGCTTTATAGTGATGATTTTTCCTCCCAGAATTATCATTCACAAAACGACCGCTACCAATTTTTCTTTTGGGGCTTTCTCCCCTCTTAAAATTCTTGATGAGAGATTTCCTCTCTACATCTTCTTCCTCCAGTTTGTTTAAGTCCGATTGAGGGATTGTCGGCTTATCCTGGGGTAAGACATCTTTTTGCACTCTCCGCATAGTGGCCATTGTAAAACAGTTAAGTGAAGCTTGTCCGTGAAAAGGGGCTTCCCATTCCATTTGGTCCACTTTATCAAATCTATTTTTCCTTTTATTGTCAGGCCTGATTTTGCCCCATGGCGTGTCCAGGTCCTGATCCCTGTTCCCACTTGTGGGTGTTCCCTCATGTGCTATGCTACACCTTTCTACAAAATTCTCAATGTCCCATCTTGCTTTGGGCCAATAATAATTGTGAGCCACCTTTTGAATGATGGTACCTATCTTCTCATGGTCCCCATCTGGTTTCACATGTAGGCTCCTTATTAATTCTGTCCTGTATCTTTTTGGAAGAACCAGCTGTCCGTGACCATTGGATCTAGTTCCAGTCTTCCTATACATCAACTTGTTTTTCATGTAAAAATCTCCCTTGCCTGGAGTTGTATGACAAGTTGACAATTTTCTGAAACAAGGCTTGAGTGTTTTATCCCCAGCCTGTGCCTTCCTCATCTCTTCTGGAGTGGTATCTAACATAATATCCTCCTCCTGTCTTGAGGTCGACCTGACCTGAAGGGTTGCCATATACACAGGTTTCCTTCTGCAACGGTCAGTGTCATGATTGTCCATCTGACAATTCTTACACCACCTTTTTCCTTGGTTGCAAGATTTTCTTTCATCATATTTCCTTTCATCGAATTGTGGGAATTTATTTTTATTTTCATACCGTGGCCTATCAAATTGGTGCTTACCTTTATTTTGATCCCTAGGATCAAATTTATTAAAGTTCTGTGGTGCCCTAAAGTTATCCACCTGTTTCTTTTTATTACCTGTTACCTCTGCTTGAGCTGCTTGATACCTTTCAGCAACATTTAGCAACTCACCCAGCCTCTCTGCACCTTGTTCCATGAGAAACTTTCTCAGGTCTGGAGCCATGGACTCTCTTAGTTGCTCTATAAGGACCATTTCCTTAAGATCTTGGGTTTTCCCCAGAGAAGTCCATTTCTCCAAGTATGTCTCTATGCGTGCAGAGAACTGGTGATAGGTTTCACCTGACAGTAGTTTAGCATTCCTAAATTTTTTCCTGTAAAACTCTGCATTCTTTTCATACCTTAACAAAAGAGCCTGCTTTAGCATGTCATAATTTTCCTGATCACCTCTGCTCATTTTTGCAAAAACTTCATAAGCTGCCCCACGAAGTCCCTGAGATAACTTTAAGCTCCACCTTTCTCTCTCTCTAACCCATACGTGGTAGCTAATAGTTCGTACCTATTTATATAGCTCTCAATATCATCGTCTTTCTCAACAAAATGATCTAAATGAAAATTCATAGCTGAGATTGAGGCTCCTTGAGTAACCGTAGCATCAGAGGCAAAGGGACTGGCACCATTTTCAGGAGCATGGCCTTGAAACTCAAACTCCCTTAGTCGTAACTCATGTTCCCTTTGTAATCTTTTATCTTCTGCTTTCCTCCCTTCTGCAGCTAATAATCCTCTCTCTTCCCTTTTCAGCTTGCAACCTCTTAGTCTCAGCCTCAGCTTCAAATTGTAACTTCTTAATTTCCCTTTCAGCCTCTAACCTTCTTTCGGCTTCTTTTTCTAATCTTCTTTCTTCGCGTTCAATAAATTTGTCACATTCCGTTGTGACATAGGCAACCATAACTTGCCCATCTAATCCTAACTCTTTTGCAGTCTGAACCGCAGCAGATCGAAATTTGGCCAGGTCCGCCATTGTCTATTATGTAAATTTATACAATGTCTAACCAACAATTCAATCTCTAATGGACAACACAGGCACCGTGAGCTCAACCTTATTTAATTCCACCCAAGGATACCTTTTAATTCTTATATTCCCTGAAGTGAATTACCCCCCAATATTTTTAATAGTGAAAGATTCAAAATCCCAAGAGCGAGACCCCAATATATGTGGTGAAGTGGGATGTTATAAATACTTATAGGGAACTTAGTGTACTGACTGAGATCAGCTGTGAAGGTATCTATATCTATTAAGAGTAGTGTATTATATTATAGATAACCTTACTTGCTACCACATATCTATATATCTCAGTCAGAATTATTCTGGAATAGTGTGATGCTACGTTATGTGTCTAGGGTATGAGTATGGTGAAGTGTAAGTCACAACAACAGACAGATAAACAATTTAATTTAATCCACTACTCTTGACAACACTGTGACACTCACATACATATAAACACTCTACAAAGATATCTTAAAAGAGTCACTGATAAACTTTTCAAATAACAATATGTATTCATTACTGGCATGAATGAATATGTGTCCTGATTCAACTACAAGGGAACCAGGAATCACAATCAATTTAAATTACAAGTTATGTACAGAATGTATTTAATATGAATATTGTAGTGACATATATTATTACAAATGTTCTATGTGTGTCAGTTGTGTAGTAGTAAAATGAGGTAATACTGGTTTTGTTTTGTTCAAGCTCTGTTGGTATTTGTCATCATGACTTCAATAGTTTGTCTTTAGGGACCAGTATTGGAGATGTTCACAGTTCCTGATTTTAAGACAAGTAAATTCCCCTCTGAATAGTATTTTTATAAAGTTATTTCAAGATGAGGGGACATAATGTTGAGCTCAGCTGGCCAACTCTGCTTATCTTGAGTGATGGCGGCAGGAAAGGACTCCTCTGCTCGAATTCTCCTCTGGGCTCAGGAGACACCTCACTGATAGCTAAAAAGACCAAGGAGTATGCTGTCCGACTCTGGATTCAGCAAATCTCTGACCAGATGCTGCTCAGTACCATCAAGACCACTGTCCCTGAAATCAAGAAGGATGTACCTTCTACTTCATAACTCATTTATATCCCTTTTTACACTGATCACAATACAGCACAAACATTGCGTTCAGAGCGTTAGGCCAACAGTCAGCTTCATCTGAAATACTTTATTCCAGTATTACCCTTCTTAATGGTTACTACGCCTCTGCACTTCCAGCATTATTTCTTTCTAGTCAATCATCCAGGTGTCAGTGTACTGTTTGGCCATTCCATGCCGTTTTACTTCTCTCCGACACCCTCTGTTCAGGCTGGAGCATTTTAGGCTTTACCTCACGTTTGCCACTGAACTACACATATATATATACAGGCATAAATCAACAATTCACATTCAATTTTCATTAAAAGATATTAAATGGTTCAAGCTTACCACAATTCATACGAATAACACAGATACGTTGATTAGCAATGAATTCTGGCACAAACTGGCACAAATTTCCATCTGCTTATCTTCCAGGCTTTTATTGAGCCAAATATAAGCTGGCTTCAACGCACTGATGCTTTATCAAGTGTATTTAAACAAGTGGTTTCGAACTAACGCTCCCAAGTGTGTATATCAGCGAGACTGGCCAATGAGCCACGTTTCGACAAGTGTTTGAAAAAATGTTATCTTTTCCCGTCTCCCCTAACAACCAAGATAGTATTTATAGCCCGACCAATCGTGGTTAGGCTTTCATTTGTTGCGCTCCAATCAATTTGAAGTTTACATGGTAGGCTATTTCTGTAACGTAAATTTTTTTCAAACACGTTAAAAAAAAATCTTATGAGCAGAAATGATTTTATGCTGTCAGGCACCCCCAATATTTTATTTTGGGTATAATTTATTAATTCCTGGACTATTTGCGTAACGTTTTACATATTATTTGTCAGCAAGCCCTAAGGAACCCAAAAATACTAATTTAAAGGAGCTACGTGGCTGCGTTCAAAATATGCAATTTCTTCTACCTCCTGTTTGGAAGATGTGCTGTCTGGGTACTGTTATGTGTTCAAACGTAAACCCATCTAATGTTGTCTTTTCTAATAAGAGTTTGTTATGATTTATAAACCTAACTCTGGGAAAGGGTAGTGTATTTTATCACTGTCCGTCTGAAAAAGTTAGTGCTTGTAGACTTACACGCGTGATGCCAGCATTTGTATATCGCGCGTCGCGTGTTGCATGCGTTCCTGATTTTCAGCCCTCCCCTCTCGCTATCCTTTTGTCCATCTGTTCGTTCGTTTTGGTAACGTAATATAATTAATGTTAGGATTAATTTAGGTCATTACGCAGTACGTCTCAATGTTTTTTCCAAGAAATACAGCACACGTTTCATTGAAGAAAGCGGTATAATACAGTAAGCTTTTACTATCAACGTGAAAGCGTTACAATTTGCAGACGAAGCAGAAAACAAAGGGGATTTCGAGTACATTCTTTGTGACAGCACTGTTATTTTACCATTGCTCTTCTCTTTATTAATTTTATTTGTTAGGCTTCATATTTACCTAATAATTTATATATGTGGATTAGAATATTTCATGACACCTCCCCTCTTAAAACAGACATTATATGTCAGTCCTTTATTCTATATACACATAGAGAAATTTATTATTATTTCTGGGGTTTACGGTGATTCTCATCACACGGATGGCGGCTTAAAAAATCCGCTCCCAGATTGGTTTTTCCAGATATATATTCAATGCTAAAATTATATGGAGCCAGAAGCAAAGACCATCGGAGTAACCTAGAGTTCTCATGCTTAGCCTGTGCTAAAAACGATAAAGGTTTGTGGTCAGTTTGCAACTTAAATGCCTTCCCATATAGATAAATATTGAATTTCTTTATTGCCCATATTACTGCAAGACATTCTTTTTTCGCTAGTTGAGTAGTTGATTTCAGCTTTATTCAACTTTCTGCTAGCATATGCCACTGGGCTTAATTCCCCATCCAATGCATCTGATTTCTGTAGTAAAGTTGCACCTAACCCAATATTACTTGCATCCGTCCTTACTATGAATTCTTGACTTAAGTCAGGTAATTTCAAAATGGGTTTACTTGTGAGCTTTTCCTTCAATTCTTGGTAAGTCATTTCACATTGTGGTGTCCATGTAATGCGATCTGGAAGTCCTTTACGTGTCAATTCCGTTAACGGTGCACATATGGAATTAAAGTTTTTGATATACTTCTGGTAGAAACCACATAATGAGACAAAGGATCTCACGTCCTTCTTGGTTTGTGGTCTCGGGGCTTTCTGTAGTTTCTCTAAATTCTTTGGGGCAGGGGTCATGTTTCCCTGATAAACTGTGTGTCCCAAAAATTCCAATTCTTTACATCCAACGCAACATTTGGTTGGTCGGGCTGTTAAATTTGCCTCCCTAAGTCGATCAAACAGCATGTTCAGAGAGTCAATGTGTTCCTCAAATGTTTCTGTTGCTATAAGGATATCATCCATAAAATTTGTTATACAGGGATTATTCAGAGGATCCAATAATTTTCTCATCATTCTAGAGAAGACACTAGGCGCATTCTTCAATCCAAATGGCAATCTATTAAACTCATAGTGTCCTTCTGAGGTACTAAAAGCTAGGTATGGTCTAACCTCAGGTTTTACTGGAATCTGATAGTATCCTTTACTCAGATCCACTTTTGAGAAATATTTAGCTTTATTTAACCTGGCAAACAGCTGATTTGTATCCGGCAATGGATCCACCTGTCCTTCTGTAATAGCATTCAGTCTCCTGTAATCTATACAGAGTCTATGTTCTCCAGAGGGCTTCCTTAAGAGTACAACACCGGAACTATACGAAGACTCACTGTGCGAAATAATTCCTTCCTTCAATAGATAGTCTATCTCTTCCTTCAAAGCTTTTTCCTTAGCAAACGGAATCGAATATGGTTTCATACAGACAGGTGTGGAGTCTATGAGTTTCATATCATATTCCAATAGGTTTGTATGCCCTGGTCGGTCTGTTAACACCTCTGCATGATTATTTAGAACCTGTTGCACTCTCTCTTTCTGAGTTTTCGTTAAATGTGTACTGATTTTCACCTGTGCTGCTGTCTCACAGGGGTGTAATGGATATTCAAATGATGAAAGTGGTTCCTTTTTCATTTCCATGGCGATGGACAAGGTCAACAAGTGTGTCTCTTCCTGATGTTCTCTTTCCAAATATTTCTTCAGGAGATTCACATGATAGATTTTTTCTTTCCCCTTCTTATCTATCTTATAATTTGTTCTAGACACCTTCTCTAGAACTGTATATGGACCCTGCCATCCAATTTGTAACTTATTCTGACTCCCGGGCAAAAGAAGCAGTACCTTCTCTCCCACAGCCAAATTTCTGTCTTTCGCCTTCCTGTTATAATAGGCAGCATGTTTCTTCCTGGCTTGTTTCAAATTTTCATTGGCAAGTTTCCAGCCAGTTTTTAACCGAGTGGTCAGCTCATTCACATATTGGTATGAAGATGTAATGTTTTCCTCTGCCTTTTCATCAGTCCACGTTCTTAACAAAGCTACATATGGACCTTTAATTGTGTGGACCTATTTGTCCATGCACCGGTATGGTCTCTTCCACTTGAAGCTTTATAGTGATGATTTTTCCTCCCAGAATTATCATTCACAAAACGACCGCTACCAATTTTTCTTTTGGGGCTTTCTCCCCTCTTAAAATTCTTGATGAGAGATTTCCTCTCTACATCTTCTTCCTCCAGTTTGTTTAAGTCCGATTGAGGGATTGTCGGCTTATCCTGGGGTAAGACATCTTTTTGCACTCTCCGCATAGTGGCCATTGTAAAACAGTTAAGTGAAGCTTGTCCGTGAAAAGGGGCTTCCCATTCCATTTGGTCCACTTTATCAAATCTATTTTTCCTTTTATTGTCAGGCCTGATTTTGCCCCATGGCGTGTCCAGGTCCTGATCCATGTTCCCACTTGTGGGTGTTCCCTCATGTGCTATGCTACACCTTTCTACAAAATTCTCAATGTCCCATCTTGCTTTGGGCCAATAATAATTGTGAGCCACCTTTTGAATGATGGTACCTATCTTCTCATGGTCCCCATCTGGTTTCACATGTAGGCTCCTTATTAATTCTGTCCTGTATCTTTTTGGAAGAACCAGTTGTCCGTGACCATGGGATCTATTTCCAGTCTTCCTATACATCAACTTGTTTTTCATGTAAAAATCTCCCTTGCCTGGAGTTGTATGACAAGTTGACAATTTTCTGAAACAAGGCTTGAGTGTTTTATCCCCAGCCTGTGCCTTCCTCATCTCTTCTGGAGTGGTATCTAACATAATATCCTCCTCCTGTCTTGAGGTCGACCTGACCTGAAGGGTTGCCATATACACAGGTTTCCTTCTACAACGGTCAGTGTCATGATTGTCCATCTGACAATTTTTACACCACCTTTTTCCTTGGTTGAAAGATTTTCTTTCATCATATTTCCTTTCATCGAATTGTGGGACTTTATTTTTATTTTCATACCGTGGCCTATCAAATTGGTGCTTACCTTTATTTTGATCCCTAGGATCAAATTTATTAAAGTTCTGTGGTGCCCTAAAGTTATCCACCTGTTTCTTTTTATTACCTGTTACCTCTGCTTGAGCTGCTTGATACCTTTCAGCAACATTTAGCAACTCACCCAGCCTCTCTGCACCTTGTTCCATGAGAAACTTTCTCAGGTCTGGAGCCATGGACTCTCTTAGTTGCTCTATAAGGACCATTTCCTTAAGATCTTGGGTTTTCCCCAGAGAAGTCCATTTCTCCAAGTATGTCTCTATGCGTGCAGAGAACTGGTGATAGGTTTCACCTGACAGTAGTTTAGCATTCCTAAATTTTTTCCTGTAAAACTCTGCATTCTTTTCATACCTTAACAAAAGAGCCTGCTTTAGCATGTCATAATTTTCCTGATCACCTCTGCTCATTTTTGCAAAAACTTCATAAGCTGCCCCACGAAGTCCCTGAGATAACTTTAAGCTCCACCTTTTCTCTCTCTAACCCATACGTGGTAGCTAATAGTTCGTACCTATTTATATAGCTCTCAATATCATCGTCTTTCTCAACAAAATGATCTAAATGAAAGTTCATAGCTGAGATTGAGGCTCCTTGAGTAACCGTAGCATCAGAGGCAAAGGGACTGGCACCATTTTCAGGAGCATGGCCTTGAAACTCAAACTCCCTTAGTCGTAACTCATGTTCCCTTTGTAATCTTTTATCTTCTGCTTCTCTTTCTGCAGCTAATTTCTTCTCTTCCCTTTCTGCAGCTTGTCTTCTTTCCTCGGCTTCTCTTTCTGCAGCTAATCTTTTGTCTTCTCTTTCTGCCTCCAATTTCTTAGCCTCAGCCTCAATCTGCAACCTCTTAGTCTCAGCCTCAGCTTCAAATTGTAACTTCTTAATTTCCCTTTCAGCCTCTAACCTTCTTTCGGCTTCTTTTTCTAATCTTCTTTCTTCGCGTTCAATAAATTTGTCACATTCCGTTGTGACATAGGCAACCATAACTTGCCCATCTAATCCTAACTCTTTTGCAGTCTGAACCGCAGCAGATCGAAATTTGGCCAGGTCCGCCATTGTCTATTATGTAAATTTATACAATGTCTAACCAACAATTCAATCTCTAATGGACAACACAGGCACCGTGAGCTCAACCTTATTTAATTCCACCCAAGGATACCTTTTAATTCTTATATTCCCTGAAGTGAATTACCCCCCAATATTTTTAATAGTGAAAGATTCAAAATCCCGGACGAGCCCCCAATATATGTGGTGAAGTGGGATGTTATAAATACTTATAGGGAACTTAGTGTACTGACTGAGATCAGCTGTGAAGGTATCTATATCTATTAAGAGTAGTGTATTATAGATAACCTTACTTGCTACCACATATCTATATATCTCAGTCAGAATTATTCTGGAATAGTGTGATGCTACGTTATGTGTCTAGGGTATGAGTATGGTGAAGTGTAAGTCACAACAACAGACAGATAAACAATTTAATTTAATCCACTACTCTTGACAACACTGTGACACTCACATACATATAACCCTCTACAAAGATATCTTAAAAGAGTCACTGATAAACTTTCGAATAACAATATGTATTCATTACTGGCATGAATGAATATGTGTCCTGATTCAACTACAAGGGAACCAGGAATCACAATCAATTTAAATTACAATTTATGTACAGAATGTATTTAATATGAATATTGTAGTGACATATATTATTACAAATGTTCTATGTGTGTCAGTTGTGTAGTAGTAAAATGAGGTAATACTGGTTTTGTTTTGTTCAAGCTCTGTTGGTATTTGTCATCATGACTTCAATAGTTTGTCTTTAGGGACCAGTATTGGAGATGTTCACAGTTCCTGATTTTAAGACAAGTAAATTCCCCTCTGAATAGTATTTTTATAAAGTTATTTCAAGATGAGGGGACATAATGTTGAGCTCAGCTGGCCAACTCTGCTTATCTTGAGTGATGGCGGCAGGAAAGGACTCCTCTGCTCGAATTCTCCTCTGGGCTCAGGAGACATCTCACTGATAGCTAAAAAGACCAAGGAGTATGCTGTCCGACTCTGGATTCAGCAAATCTCTGACCAGATGCTGCTCAGTACCATCAAGACCACTGTCCCTGAAATCAAGAAGGATGTACCTTCTACTTCATAACTAATTTATATTCTCTTTTACACTGATCACAATACAGCACAAACATTGCGTTCAGAGCGTTAGGCCAACAGTCAGCTTCATCTGAAATACTTTATACCAGCATTACCATCCTTAATGGTTACTACGCCTCTACACTTCCAGCATTATTTCTTTCTAGTCAATCATCCAGATGTCAGTGTACTATTTGGCCATTCCATGCCGTTTTACTTCTCTCCGACACCCTCTGTTCAGGCTGGAGCATTTTAGGCTTTACCTCACGTTTGCCACTGAACTACACATATATATACAGGCATAAATCAACCATTCACATTCAATTTTCATTAAAAGATATTAAATGGTTCAAGCTTACCACAATTCATACGAATAACACAGATACGTTGATTAGCAATGAATTCTGGCACAAACTGGCACAAATTTCCTTCTGCTTATCTTCCAGGCTTTTATTGAGCCAAATATAAGCTGGCTTCAACGCACTGATGCTTTATCAAGTGTATTTAAACAAGTGGTTTCGAACTAACGCTCCCAAGTGTGTATATCAGCGAGACTGGCCAATGAGCCACGTTTCGACAAGTGTTTGAAAAAATGTTATCTTTTCCCGTCTCCCCTAACAACCAAGATAGTATTTATAGCCCGACCAATCGTGGTTAGGCTTTCATTTGTTGCGCTCCAATCAATTTGAAGTTTACATGGTAGGCTATTTCTGTAACGTAAATTTTTTTCAAACACGTTAAAAAAAAATCTTATGAGCAGAAATGATTTTATGCTGTCAGGCACCCCAAATATTTTATTTTGGGTATAATTTATTAATTCCTGGACTATTTGCGTAACGTTTTACATATTATTTGTCAGCAAGCCCTAAGGAACCCAAAAATACTAATTTAAAGGAGCTACGTGGCTGCGTTCAAAATATGCAATTTCTTCTACCTCCTGTTTGGAAGATGTGCTGTCTGGGTACTGTTATGTGTTCAAACGTAAACCCATCTAATGTTGTCTTTTCTAATAAGAGTTTGTTATGATTTATAAACCTAACTCTGGGAAAGGGTAGTGTATTTTATCATTGTCCGTCTGAAAAAAGTTAGTGCTTGTAGACTTACACGCGTGATGCCAGCATTTGTATATCGCGCGTCGCGTGTTGCATGCGTTCCTGATTTTCAGCCCTCCCCTCTCGCTATCCTTTTGTCCATCTGTTCGTTCGTTTTGGTAACGTAATATAATTAATGTTAGGATTAATTTAGGTCATTACGCAGTACGTCTCAATGTTTTTTCCAAGAAATACAGCACACGTTTCATTGAAGAAAGCGGGTATAATACAGTAAGCTTTTACTATCAACGTGAAAGCGTTACAATTTGCAGACGAAGCAGAAAACAAGGGGGATTTCGAGTACATTCTTTGTGACAGCACTGTTATTTTACCATTGCTCTTCTCTTTATTAATTTTATTTGTTAGGCTTCATATTTACCTAATAATTTATTTATGTGGATTAGAATATTTCATGACAAGCTTATATTTTTCTAAATAAAAGCCTGAGACAGCGGCAGGTCGGATTTTGTGCCATATTCATTGCCAGTCAACGTAATTGTGTATTATTTCCATGAATTGTGGTAAGCTTGAAATATTTGATATCTTTTTAATGAAAATTGAATGTAAATTGATAATTTATGTCTGTATATGTGTGTGGTTCAGTAGCGAACATGAGGCAAAGCCTATATATTGCTCCAACCTGTACAGAAGGTGTCGGAGAAAAGTAAAACTGCACGAATTGCCAAACAGTACACTGACACCTATCTTATTGACTAGAAAGAACTAATGCTGGAATTGCAGAGGCGTAGTAACCATTAGGGAGGAGTATACTGGTGTAAATTGTTTCAGATGAAGATAGCAGTTGGCCTACCGCTCTGAACTCAGTGTTTGTTATGTATTGTGTTCAGTCTGGAAATAGATTATAAATTAGTTCTGAAATAGGAGGTACAACCTTCTTGTTTCAGGGACCGTGGTCCTAAAGTTATTGAGCAGCACCTGGTCTGAGCTTTGCTGAATCTAGAGGCTGACAGCATACTCCTGGGTCCAGATAGCGACCAGTGAGGTGTCTCCAGAACACAGGGAAGCTATCGAGCAGAGGAGTCTTTTCCTGCCGCCATCACGAAAGATAAGCTTCTGTGGCCAGAGGAGCTCAACATTATGTGTCCCCCTCTAAAATTGACATTATAATAAAACAGAGGGAAAATACATTGTGTAAATTGATAGGAACTGTGAACTTTTCCCCATAATATTTCCAAGATAAACAAACACTTGAAGTCATGATGACAAATAACAACATAGCTTGAAAAACAAAACCAGTATTACCTCTTAGTACTACTACACAACTGACACACATAGGATAATACTAATAAAATATGTCACTACAAGGTTCATATTTATAAATTCTGTACATATAAATTGTGATTACATTTGATTGTGATTCCTGGTTCACTGTGTAGTTGAATCAGGATATATATTAGTGAAAGTAATTAATACATATATATTTGAAATTTTACCATAGACTCATTTAAGATAGTCTTATAGAGTGTTAAATGTGTGTGAGTGTCACAGTGTTGTAAAGTGTTGTGGAATAAATTAAATTGTTTATCTGTCTGTTGTTGTTGTGACTTACACTTCATCATATACATAACCCTAGACATTCAACGTAGTCATCACAATACTCCAGAATAATTCTGACTGAGGTATAAATGTGGTAGCAAGTAAGGTTATCTGTAAAACACTACACCTATTAGATACAGATACCTTCACAGCTGATCTCAGTCAGTACACTAAGTCCCCTATAAATATTTATATCATCCCACTTTACCACATATATTGGGGTCTCGCTCCCGGGATATTGAACTTTCTCCTATTATATATATTGGGAATAATAAGAATTAAAAGGTATCCTTGGGTGGAAATAAATAACGTTGAGCTCTCAGTGCCTGTGGTGTCTTTGGATAAGTAATTACAGATTGTATTGTTTAGTTAGACATTACATACATTTACCTGTTAGAAAATGGCCGACTTGGCAAAATTTCGATCTGCTGCTGTGCAGACTGCAAAAGAGTTAGGAATGGACGGACAAATTATGATTGCTTATGTCACTGCTGAATGTGACAAATATATTGAACGTGAAGAACGAAGATTAGAAAAAGAGGCCGAAAGAAAACTAGAATCTGAAAGATTGGCCGAAGATAAGAGGTTAGAGGCTGAAAAGGAAATTAAGAAGTTACAATTTGAGGCTGAGGCTGAGATTAAGAGGCTGCAGATTGAGGCTGAGGCTAAGAAATTGGAGGCAGAAAGAGAAGAAAAAAATGCAGAAAGGGAAGACAAGCGATTAGCTGCAGAGAGGGAAGCAGAAAAGGAGGAGAAGAGATTACAAAGGGAACACGAGTTACGACTAAGGGAGTTTGAGTTTCAAGGCCATGCTCCTGAAAATGGTGCCAGTCCCTTTACCTCTGATGCCACTGCTAGTCAGGGAGCCTCAACCTCAGCTATGAATTTTCATTTAGATCATTTTGTTGAGAAAGACGATGATATTGAGAGCTATCTAAATAGATATGAACTATTAGCTACCACGTATGGGTTAGAGAGAGAAAGGTGGAGCTTAAAGTTATCTCAAGGGCTTCCTGGGGCAGCTTATGAAGTTTTTGCCAAAATGAACAGAGGTGATCAAGAAAATTATGACATGCTAAAGCAGGCTCTTTTGTTAAGATATGAAAAGAACGCAGAATTTTATAGGAAAAAATTTAGGAATGCTAAACTACTGTCAGGTGAAACCTATCACCAGTTCTCTGCACGGTTAGAGACATACTTGGAGAAATGGACTTCTCTGGGGAAAACCCAAGATCTTAAGGAAATGGCCCTTATAGAACAATTAAGAGAGTCCATGGCTCCAGACCTGAGAAAGTTTCTCATGGAACAAGGTGCAGAGAGGCTGGGTGAGTTGCTAAATGTTGCTGAAAGGTATCAAGCGGCTCAGGCAGAGGTATCAGGCAATAAAAAGAAACAGGTGGATAATTTTAGGGCACCACAGAACTTTAATAAATTTGATCCTAGAGATCAAAACAAAGATAAGCACCAGTTTGATAGGCCACGGTATGACAATAAAAATAAAACCCCACAATTCGATGAAAGGAAATATGATGAAAGAAAATCTTTCAACCAAGGGAAAAGGTGGTGTAAAAATTGTAAGATGAACAATCATGACACTGACCATTGTAGAAGGAACCCTATTGTTATGGCCACCCTTAAGGTCAGGTCAACCTCAAGACAGGAGGAGGATATTATGATAAATACCACTCCAAAAGAGATATAGGACAGACTTAATAAGGAGCCTACATGTGAAACAAGATGGGGACCATGAGAAAATTGGTACCATCATCCAAAAGGTGGCTCACAATTATTATTGGCCCAAGGCAAGGTGGGACATTGAGAATTTTGTAGAGAGGTGTAGCATAGCACATGAGGGAACACCCACAAGTGGGAACATTGATCAGGACCTGGACACGCCATGGGGCAAACGTAGGCCTGAAAATAAGAAGAGAAATAAATTTGATAAAGTGGACCAAATGGAATGGGAAGCCCCTTTTCACGGACAAGCTTCACTTAACTGTTTTACAATGGCCACTATGCGGGGAGTGCAAAAAGATGTCTTACCCCAGGATAAGCCGAAAATCCCTCAATCGGACTTAAACAAACTGGAGGAAGAGGATGTAGAGAGGAAATCTCTCATCAAGAATTTTAAGTGGGGAGAAAGCCCCAAGAAAAGAATTGGTAGCGGTCGTTTTGTGCATGATAATTCTGGGAAGAAAAATCATCACTATAGCGCTTCGAGTGGAAGAGACCATACCGGTGCATGAACAAATAGGTCCACACAATTAAAGGTCCATATGTAACGCTGTTAAGAACGTGGACTGATGAAAAGGCAGAGGAAAATATTACATCCTCATACCAATATGTGAATGAGCTGACCACTCGTTTAAAAACTGGCTGGAAACTTGCCAATGAAAATTTGAAACAAGCCAGGAAGAAACATGCTGCCTATTATAACAGGAAAGCTAAAGACAGAGATTTGGCTGTGGGAGAGAAGGTACTGCTTCTTCACCCCGGTAGCCAGAATAAGTTACAAATTGGATGGCAAGGTCCATATACAGTTCTAGAGAAGGTGTCTAGAACCAATTATAAGATAGATAAGAAGGGGAAAGAAAAAATCTATCATGTAAATCTCCTGAAGAAATATTTGGAAAGAGAAAATCAGGAAGAGACACACTTGTTGACCTTGTCCATTGCCATGGAGATGAAAAAGGAACCACTTTCATCATTTGAATATCCATTACACCCCTGTGAGACAGCGGCACAGGTGAAAATCAGTACACATTTAACAAAAACTCAGAAAGAGAGAGTGCAACAGGTTCTAGATACTCATACAGAGGTGTTAACAGACCGACCAGGGCATACAAACTTATTGGAATATGATATGAAACTGATAGACCCCACACCTGTCTGTATGAAACCATATTCGATTCCTTTTGCTAAGGAGAAAGCTTTGAAGGAAGAGATAGACTATTTGTTGAAGGAAGGAATTATTTCACACAGTGAATCTTCGTATAGTTCCAGTGTTGTACTCTTAAGGAAACCCTCTGGAGAACATAGACTCTGTATAGATTACAGGAGACTGAATGCTATTACAGAAGGACAGGTGGATCCATTGCCGGATACAAATCAGTTGTTTGCCAGGCTAAATAAAGCTAAATATTTCTCAAAAGTGGACCTGAGTAAAGGATACTATCAGATTCCAGTAAAACCTGAGGTTAGACCATACCTAGCGTTTAGTACCTCAGAGGGACACTATGAGTTTAACAGATTGCCATTTGGATTGAAGAATGCACCTAGTGTCTTCTCTAGAATGATGAGAAAATTATTGGACCCTCTGAATAATCCATGTATCACAAATTTCATGGATGATATCTTTATAGCAACAGAAACATTTGAGGAACACATTGACTCTCTGAACATGCTGTTTAATCGACTTAGGGAAGCGAATTTAACAGCCCGACCAACCAAATGTTGCGTTGGATGTAAAGAATTAGAATTCTTGGGACACACAGTTTATCAGGGAAACATGACCCCTGACCCAAAGAATTTAGAGAAACTAAAGAAAGCCCCGAGACCACAAACCAAGAAAGACGTGAGATCCTTTGTCTCATTATGTGGTTTCTACCAAAAGTATATCAAAAACTTTAATTCCATATGTGCACCGTTAACTGATTTGACACGTAAAGGACATCCAGATCGAATTACATGGACTCCACAATGCGAATTCGCTTACCAGGAATTGAAGGAAAAGCTCACAAGCAAACCTATTTTGAAATTACCGGACTTAAGTCAAGAATTCATTGTAAGAACGGATGCCAGTAATATTGGGTTAGGTGCGACTCTGCTACAGAAATCAGATGCATTGGATGGGGAATGAGGCCCAGTGGCATATGCTAGCAGAAAGTTGAATAAAGCTGAAACCAACTACTCAACTAGCGAAAAAGAATGTCTTGCAGTAATATGGGCGATAAAGAAATTCAATATTTATCTGTATGGGAAGGCATTTAAGTTGCAAACGGATCACAAACCCTTGTCGTTTCTAGCGCAGGTTAGGCATGAAAATTCTAGATTACTCCGTTGTCATTACTGATGCAGCCATTTGAGTTTAGCATAGAGTATATAAGTGGAAAAACAAATCGGGGAGTGGATTTTTTAAGCCGCCATCCGTGTGATGAGAATCACCCTAAGCCCCAGGAAAGATAATAAATTTCTCTATGAGTATATACAATTATAGACTGACATATAATGTCTGTTTTAAGTGGGGAGAATTTGTCGTGAGAAATTCTAATCCACATATATAAATTATCAGGTAAATGTAAAGCCTAACACATAAATTCAATAAAAGGAAAGAAGAATGGTAAAGAACAGTGCTGTCACAATGACTGTACTCGAAATCCCCCTTGTTTTCTACTTCGTCTGCAATTTGTAACGTTTCACGTTGATAGTAAAAGCCTACTGCATCAATACACGCTTTCTACGATAAAACGTGTACTGCATTTCTAAGAAAAACCTTGAGATACGCAAGCTGACCTATATTTAATATTCCATTCATGTCATTTTATACACTAAGTTAACATAAACGAAAAGACAGATGAACTTAGGATAGAAAGAAAGGGAGGGCTGAAAGCCGGAACGCATGCAACACTAACACGCGTCTCGCTATACAATTACTGCCATCACGCGTGTAAGGCCACATGCACTAACTTTTTTTCAAATCGACAGTGATAAAAAACACTACCCATACGAGAGTTAGGTTTAAAAACTTACAAAACGCTTATTAGGAAATATGACATTATACTGTTTTATGTCTGAAAACATGAGTGTACCTAGACACCACATCGATCGAAGTGAACGGGAGGTAGAAGAAAATGCATATTTTGAACGCAGCCCCTTAGCCCCATAAAATTTATATAGTTGGGTTCCCTAGGACTTGCTGACAAATAATATGTTAAGTGTTACGCAAATAGTCTAGGAATTAACAAATTATAGCCAAAAGAAATAGTGAGGGTGTCAGACAACACCAAAATCAGAATCGCTCAGTGGCAGATTTTGAAACACCATTGTACGGGAAATAGGTCCCCATGTTAAATCCTATTTGATTGGATAGAAGTAAATGTAAGGCTAAACACGATTAGTCGGACTACAAATACTATCTTTTGTTGTTAGGGGAGACGGAAGGAAGGGTACTTTTTTTCAAACGCTTGTGTAAACATGGCTCGATTGGTTAGACCCGCCAATATAGGCAATTAGGAGCGTCAGTTCAGCACCACATTTTCAAATAAACTTTCTAAAGCAACAGTGCGTTGAGATTCAGCTTATATTTTTCTAAATAAAAGCCTGAGACAGCGGCAGGTCGGATTTTGTGCCATATTCATTGCCAGTCAACGTAATTGTGTATTATTTCCATGAATTGTGGTAAGCTTGAAATATTTGATATCTTTTTAATGAAAATTGAATGTAAATTGATAATTTATGTCTGTATATGTGTGTGGTTCAGTAGCGAACATGAGGCAAAGCCTATATATTGCTCCAACCTGTACAGAAGGTGTCGGAGAAAAGTAAAACTGCACGAATTGCCAAACAGTACACTGACACCTATCTTATTGACTAGAAAGAACTAATGCTGGAATTGCAGAGGCGTAGTAATCATTAGGGAGGAGTATACTGGTGTAAATTGTTTCAGATGAAGATAGCAGTTGGCCTACCGCTCTGAACTCAGTGTTTGTTATGTATTGTGTTCAGTCTGGAAATAGATTATAAATTAGTTCTGAAATAGGAGGTACAACCTTCTTGTTTCAGGGACCGTGGTCCTAAAGTTATTGAGCAGCACCTGGTCTGAGCTTTGCTGAATCTAGAGGCTGACAGCATACTCCTGGGTCCAGATAGCGACCAGTGAGGTGTCTCCAGAACACAGGGAAGCTATCGAGCAGAGGAGTCTTTTCCTGCCGCCATCACGAAAGATAAGCTTCTGTGGCCAGAGGAGCTCAACATTATGTGTCCCCCTCTAAAATTGACATTATAATAAAACAGAGGGAAAATACATTGTGTAAATTGATAGGAACTGTGAACTTTTCCCCATAATATTTCCAAGATAAACAAACACTTGAAGTCATGATGACAAATAACAACATAGCTTGAAAAACAAAACCAGTATTACCTCTTAGTACTACTACACAACTGACACACATAGGATAATACTAATAAAATATGTCACTACAAGGTTCATATTTATAAATTCTGTACATATAAATTGTGATTACATTTGATTGTGATTCCTGGTTCACTGTGTAGTTGAATCAGGATATATATTAGTGAAAGTAATTAATACATATATATTTGAAATTTTACCATAGACTCATTTAAGATAGTCTTATAGAGTGTTAAATGTGTGTGAGTGTCACAGTGTTGTAAAGTGTTGTGGAATAAATTAAATTGTTTATCTGTCTGTTGTTGTTGTGACTTACACTTCATCATATACATACCCTAGACATTCAACGTAGTCATCACAATACTCCAGAATAATTCTGACTGAGGTATAAATGTGGTAGCAAGTTAGGTTATCTGTAAAACACTACACCTATTAGATACAGATACCTTCACAGCTGATCTCAGTCAGTACACTAAGTCCCCTATAAATATTTATATCATCCCACTTTACCACAGTGATTCTAAACAACGCGTGCTGATAGTAGCATTCTTCTGTCTCTCCTTTCCCCTCCTTCTTGTCTCTCATTCCGTCTAGAACAAAAATTACGCCTCGATTGGTTTCAAGCATGTTCCATTAATTTTTCTCTACAGTAAGGCCCATTGAAAGCGATATGTTTGCAGGCGGGGCGAAGAAGCTAATCGCAACCCAATATTTTAACTCTACATTCTTTAAGTTATAAAGGTGGGTTATTTGAACTGTTGTCCGTACAGATTTCGCTTTACGACAATAGTCTATGGGGAATAATCGATAGAACAAGAAGAAGGGGTCAAGAGTAATGCTTACGTCCCTTGTATTGCGGTGTTTTGCTTGTATGACCTTAGGTGAGAATTCTAATGTTGTTTTTGTGTTTGGTCTTCAGTGAACTCGGCTACGTAACCGTAAAATCACATGTTTGTTGAGTTGTTTGTCAGACTAAATTGTTCTAGAATGTTCGAAAGTAGCCGTTGTTGTAAATCGACGTTTTATATTAAGTCACTCAGATCCGAAATGCGATAGCGTTAGCTTCAGTTTTGGTTTTCTCCCAATTGTGAAAGAAATAGTATTTAGAAAGTGGCAGCGAATTGGGAGTTCCATCGGGTCGATAAGCCAATAAAGGTTTTGGTTGTTTTCTGTGGTGACAGAATAGTAACTATCGCCCAGACGCTCAATCGCTTTGTGTGCCACCATTATGTACGACAGATTGTTATTTATTCCTAGGACAAGATGCCAAGGTTCCCAGTGAGAGAATATGTGTGTATTTTCGAGAAACCAGGTACGTTGAGTTTTGCCAACTATTGATTAACTTTTTAAGTAAATATGATGTACAGTAGTCAAGCTGACAGTCCTAGTGAGAAGGAGAATATATTAGACTTAGTAAATTTTTATCCCTGGCGGTTAGGCCAGTTTCACTAAGATACGCCAAGGCAGAAAAGGAAGAAATATGTCAGAACATAAGAGAGAGACAATGTTTACATATGAAGAATTTAGATGGCAGATACAAATTTCAACAACATTGGTTCTCAAGCTGTGACCACAATAACCGCTAGAGACAATATGATAATTGAACGACAGAGAGAGAGAGAGAGAGAGAGAGAGAACGAACGAACGAACTTTATTTTCAAAGGGTTAAGAATTGGGCACGCAGGCCCGTCTGACATTCTGCCCTTCCTCTCTCTCTCATCATGTATACTAATATCCTTTCATCCTCACATTTACTTTAAGCATTATTAAGGCATTTATCATTATAAAAGTAATATTACATTTGCAATAATCATCGTAATTAAATTGTTTTTAAAATAAAATAAAAATAATAAAAAGACCAAAAAAAAAAAAAATTAATAATAATAATGAATTTGAAAAAAAAAAAAAAAAAAAAATTAAAAAAAAAAAATTAAATAAAAAAATAAAAATTTAAAAAAAATTTAATTTAATTTAAAAAAAAAAAAAAAAATAACAACAAGACATAATCGAATTCTTCGTACTGTAAATTAGTGATTTGAGACATATTCAGAGGTATGTTATGAGAACTTGTAAAATGTTCATACGGTGTTCAACTGAATGACTCAGGGACTTTTTTTTTTTTTTTTTTTCTTTAAGGTTCATCAAGATGAGGTGGGTAAACAGTTACTTTCCTCGCTGTCTTTGCGTCCCAAACTCAAGATCAGAATCAGACAAGGTCGATAGTTAGATAGACATATATGAAAGCAATTAATTTGCCAAGGGTTGAAAGTCGGACACAGTCCACTCTTGCATTCTTCCTTCCTCTTGCTCATCTTTTATTACTGTTACTCAAACATTCTCCAGCGTACTGAAAGTATTAATTTAAGGGCAGTGCAACATTACAAGGAAGTATAACAGCATACATTAACAGTACCTGATCATAAAATTAAGAATATAAGTTATTAAGAATATAATATTAAGAATAAGTATATTGTAATGAAAACTAGATCATCAGAGCCTACCTTACAGTTGGGGTTGAAGATTTTTAAACGGGTTAGCAAACACAATCAAAGAGTTAGGGGGCATATAAACACTGACAAACAACATTTTTCTTGGGGTTATTTTTTGATAAGAATTTGGTGCATTTTTAGTCAGTTTCTTTCTTGCGCTGATTTCAAATTTGAAATCCGTTTAAACTGGCTGGGAATCACTAGGTGGGTGGTTTTAAGTATGGAGATTGTAACATTCAAAAATGGGTTTTTGGGTAAACTGTTGGGGGGTTGTGGTCCGATTCAAAGTTTGTTGTAAATAACATTTTTACAATTATTAATAAAATGCAAAATAATTGTAAGGCTCCTCAATTTTTATCGCTGCATAAATAGAAGCAATGACAAATGTTTACGTTGAAAACTGGGTGGATAAAGATAGTTAGCATATGTCATATTTTAAATTAATTATTGAATGAAATATGGCTTCTACCAATCTCCCACTCCTTGTACGAAATTCCGGAACCGAGTTCTTTAGAGTGATAACGTGTGCAGAAATTGCATACAGATCGGAATTTCAATAGTAAAAAATTAACCACCAGTTGTAAAGAAAGGCATATTAACTATTATTTCGATTCGGGAAAGTTGATTGTGCCAATAAGTGAATACTAAACGGTAAAATGCCCAAATGCAAGATTGTTCACATGTGAAAATACATTGGGGTTGGATTACGGAAAAAATCTAGAGCCGAAGGTATATCACGATGTTCCTTTTTGGTGAGTGCCAAAAATCGATGAGGGTGACACGCGACAAATCACGCTACTTGGGAATGGAGGGGGTTGTGTAACATCTGCTTGACAAATAGTCTATGGGTCCCAGGACTTTTAATGTTTACCCTAGAATGTCTGGTTTATTATCCAAAATATGCCTGGATCGGCGTTTCATACTCCCACTCTCATTAGTGTGCCACATGTATCAAGGATCCAGGGGGTGTCCCAACCTCTAGGTCGATGCCCTAAGTAGTCTAGGATAATCAACAGAAACCAATAACTGTCACCTCACCTCACCAGATATTAATACTAACCATCAAAAAAATAAAGATAGTTTCCCGCTTTAGGAACAAGATAGGGCACTAATTCCAGACTCGGATACCCAAATCCACCGCGTGAAAGACCTAGGTGTTACACTAAATTAAATTAACCAAACCCTTACAAAACATATTCAGATTTCACTTGTAAAACGTAGAAATCAGTCGTGGTTGGCTTCCACATAACACACACCAAAGGAACATGCGGAAATACATGTACTCTCTTATTAACGATCTCCGATCCCATAAACCAATAACACCCCAATATTTGTTAGGGGATCGATTGAATCGTAACGGGATCAAAAACATGATAAGTTTACGTCTCATAGACACAATCATCTACCACGTTGCTTCAATACCTCCAACATCCATAGCCATGATAAATTATTGCAACATATCAACATTCCACGCAAAAGATCTCAAAAAATTGGGTCTCAAGTCTAACTGTGCACCATTGGACATAGGTGCAAACCCGGTCAATCTTCATATAGTCAAACGAATGGGGCGACAGATTTTCAGCGCCCAGAACTTACCCCTTCCACTATGAACCTACACACCACACACACACTGAAGCGTAAAAACCCCGGGTAGCATTTGACACGCAATAATGGATAAAGAATTATGTTAAGATTAAATCAATTCCAAGATCGCGTGCATATCGGTCATGCATATAGTAAGAAACTTTTTCCCCTGTGCCAGAATAGTGGTAGTGATAATTTTTACTTTTAGCATAACATAAAAGTATTTTTCAATTCCCATATCAGAACCAAGTCTGCGTGATCACATGTGGCGAGTCTTATAAATGGTATACATTGCGAAATTACCATGTATCGTAAAATAGGTCTTAGATGACTGGAGTGGTAGGTACTAATATTTTCATTGCTTTACTCATGGGCATTGACAGACTGCAACAGACATGGTGGTGGAGTTGGTGGCTTCCTATATGCGGGGTTGAGACACCCACAGGGTTCATAAGCAGGGTCGACTTCGATAGATCGACTCTTCGTCACAATTGATGGTTCGGGGCCCGACAATCACAAGACAGTTTTTTTTGCTAGCACAATGTAAAAATCCGTTACTCGAAAATCGGCCCAAGCATAGTTTTTTGGGGAAAAAAAATCAAAAATTTTTAAACACTGCCATTAGTAGTTTAGTTAACAAAGACTAACAATCCATTTAACTGGAAACCATTAACAATCAAAAGTTTTTTTCAACCAAGAATTTAGGTTCACAAAAAAAAGGGAAGTAAAAGAACGTTAAAAAATGCTAATTCACTATTCCCCAATATGTCCTTTTATCTTCGAAGAAAAGTTCACCGATGCCCAAATCTTCAATTCTGAAAAAAGAGGGAATTAATTGTAGTTGGCGAACCACGGTAAAAATAGTTAAAATTTTATTATTTGAACACAACATTTCGAGAACATATTGCCCCCCCCCCCTTTACATGTATCTTGTAACTTCGTTTGAACTACCCCTAATCTCTCCTAATCACCAAACCATTCATTTTTAAAAATCGAATCCGTGACCTCGATAACATTAATTTTGAAATCCACCCAATTTTGTTTAACCTGGAAAAGGCATAAAAGTTATGGAAATACTGATTGTTTTCAATCATACGCATCAATAAAAGGCTTAGTGCGTGCGTTGGATGCAAAAACAACGATGTCAAAGTGGTGGCGCCGATCAAAAATTTTTTTATAGATGTGTTAGCTTTTTCTGTTTTTTTACACTTTTTCTTTTTTTTTTTTTTTTTTTTTTTTACTTTTTATTTTTTTTTCTTTTAATTTTTTTTTAACTTTTTTTTTTGAAAAAAAAAATTGGCGTTGTTCCAATTTTTTTTTTAAAATAAATTTTGTGGTCAGTTATCACTGCTCGGTTAATTTTTTTTGGATCGTACATCAATTATCATTGGGTAAAACAGGGGGTGGGGGGGCGTATTTTTAACACATATTTTATCTTGTCGGTTGTTGGTTGGGTGTTTACTAAAAATCGCTTGGTGGGTATTAGAAAACACTTTCACTCCCACAAAAAATTTTTAAACATAACCAAGCAACCCCCAAACCCAAAAAATAAAAAAATTTTTTTTGCAAATGGTGGTGGTTATAATTTGACCCTCCCCATCGAATTATTTTAATACACGTGGGTGGAGTATAAAAACACAGGTGGTTGTCACCATACGTGTGGTGTTATTTTAATAATCACATTGGGATTTGTTAGTAAATTTTGTGAAAGTAAGGGTTGAATGTTTTTTTTGGCATGGGCGTTATGATTTTTTGTTTATTTTAAATTTTTTTTTTGGGGGGGTTTATTTTTTTATGTTTTGTGTTGTTTTGTTTTGTTTTGTTGGTAAATGTGGTGTATTATGGTTTGTGTTTTTTAGTGATTGTTATATAATTGATGTACATTTTTCCTGTTGTTTATTGTGTTTTGGTGATTGTTGTTAAGTATACTTACTCATATGTACAAAAACATTATAAATGAGTGACTTGACAAAACACTCCACATTGTTTCAAAGATCAGAACAGCTGAGTAAAAAAAAATAAATCATGATAAATAGGTCAATCCTAGGCATAAAAATTACTTCTGTAAGTCTCGTATTATTAGCGCTGATTACAATTCTCAGTCACTCAAAATTAAAAGCGTCGGCCATAAGATACTTTATATATGATTTAATATTACGATTGACAAATACCAATAACCTAATATTCTCTCACTTACAAATGCAAACCATAAATAAACACTTTTAAGCTTTTAACAAACATCATGGTACCACAAATAGCCGAGATCCAAGTGCTCAATAGTAACCACCGCTCATAGTGGCTGTGCCAGTACCAGATACAATATTGCCTCTTAGTTCATATGGATATTAAGTGTTCCCTTTTATCGTGGACCTCTTCGGACCCGACAAAATGGTTGGCAGTAGACGTCTCAGTAGCGAATTGTTTCATGACACCACTGACTTTCTTCGGCATAGTTCAGCACGAGTACAAAGATACTTCGGGGCACATAGGTAATTAGATCAACCGCTTCCATTTTCCACAGTGTTACGAAACTATAGAAGATGGTATTATGGATTATAAGATGTAGTCCAATAAATTATTTTGATACCGCCATTAAATTTAGGGACCATTAAATGTACAACGGCAATTATATTAACTATTGTCATTCCAAATCATTTGGCGAGTCAAAAGGATCGCTGTACACATGTCCAATTCATAATTATCAACTGATCATTTATATATGACAAAAGCATAATAAGTAAGGAAAAAACGAATCAAATATAAAATAGGAGCATTCAGTGAATAAAAAAATATTAAATTCAAAGTAACAACAAAAATAACCAAAAACAATTACAGAGCGCCCCCCAGGGGAAATCACATCCCACCTATAACACACTCCCAATCTACAACCCAACCAGAATTTCATAAAATATCAGCTATCACAAGACAATGCGCTAAAACCATACTATAAAAACTTCGCCATTTAGAAGATTATAAATAGATTCAGTAAGGAGAAATTTATACCTAAATTGGGAATGAATTCAGAACTATACACTGACCCACCTAAATAAAATCTCTTTTACCAACCCCAAATCTTCAGAATCCTAATCATTCCTATTGACCAAACTACAGATCTAGTACAAAAAATATTACATCTTAAGACATTGTACCACAAGTAACATACAACCCTAATTTTCACTAACACAAAAAATCATAAGAAGAGTAGAGATTGCAGTAAAAATGCTTTATGAGAACACCACTTGGTTACAATGCCAGGACTCTTAACCCAACTTCAAAATAAATACAATACGTATAATTACTATCGTTGTCAAACTGACATTTGTAAAACGTTATTCAATCTCCGCATCAAGATCAAAAATGAAGACAGAGCATAAACACTAGACAAAACCTGAAAAATTACATAAATAAATGACTTGCAAATTAACATTAATTCATTAATTGATTTTTACAAATAAAATATATTTAAGCATAACAAGTGTTGCCATGCGATTCTCTATACACGGGTACTCTTCCTACTTCTTCTCGTTTCTCTCTCCACGTAATAAGATTTGTGTATGTACACGTTTTTAAAGATTGTACAAGTGTGGTAGCCACATTAAAACACAAGATAATAGACAGTACAACCGGACTATCGGGCAAAAGATGACACATGCAGTGATTGTTTTAAGTATAAAGAGGAATAACATTAATTTAATACGACAAGACAGAAATGGCCGAGCAAATAGCCCCCCACCCCCCTGAGGAACCCCTTTAAGGACAAGAAAACCTTATTTGAACGACAAGGAATTATTGTGTAAGAGACTATTTGATTGTACTGTTCAGTCAGACAGGAACGATTTAAATTAAATAAAACTTTACCATCGTAAAAAATATACTTTCAAATTATTTCTAATTTTTCTGATTAAAATAAAGAGATCAAATCATATCAAATGCTTTTCATCTAATGACCAATAGCCAAAATTGTCTAACATAGGCATTCACCACCGACATATATTATCGATATAGATTGTTCGGTGGCCACTTAGTCTATATCATCTTTGTTAAGGGAATTCTGTGTGGCAAGAATGCATTTTGACAATGGTGTCAAAACCCTAGTGTACTAACCCCCGCAAAAAGCATTGTCGGCAAGAATGCTTTTGGTTCTAAAACCCGACCCCCTAAAAACCCCTTGAAACAAACAACCTGGACTAAACCCCGACATGAAAATAACCCAAAACCCACAAAAAACACCCCATTCCAAATGTCAATATGGTTACTAAACCCCTACAAACAAAAGTGGGTTGTCCTGTCTGAATATGCATGCTGCAGTACCATAAATTGCACTATTTAGAATTTAGAGTTGTATATTGTGGATTTTTTTAATATAAAGTTTATTATTTTAAAAAATTGTTTTATACCTTAGGTGATGTACGAGTTGTTTAATAAGTGCTGAGATATTTTTAATAATATTTTATTTCTCTTAATTTACCAGTGGTAAGGACCAGACGTCCCAAGTTCGACTATAAAAGAGAACTATGTGCCTAAAAGTTAACTACTAATACTACTAGACGATCACAACCAGGAAATATACTGAGTTAAACCACAAACTTAAGATGCGCCAGACAACCTTAACCGTACTCTGCTATTCACAAAAGCGTCAACCCCCAAGCGTATTTGCAAACTAACCACCATGCTAAACAA